>CABHPP010149665.1:0-32984 GCA_902168425.1 Peromyscus attwateri
ACTCCAGAGTCAGCGCTTTAATAAAGCAGAAGAGCATAAAACCATTTTAACATCGCTCATACCCAATTGACATTTGAATCCCTATCACATTAGTTCCAATGGCCAGAACTGCTAGAGATAAATTCTGAGCCCCGGTGGCTGGCTGCAACAGTAACAGCTGAGCTGTAATTTCTAAGGGGGTGAGGGGCAGGGAGTTCAGTTCCCACAGTGTTGTAACGGGAGGGGCTCCCTACTTCCCTGCCGGAGACTGTGGGTCTTTAAGCTACCCACTGATTCCAAATCACAGGCTCCAGACTCGGCTTAAGGGAGCCAAGGTGTAGTCCTCCAAGAACAGCACTTTTTTTTTTAATTTATTTTTATTTTTATTTGTAAGGTTTTTGAAGCACTGTAGTATGAGATCTAGGGGCGTAAGAAGATGAGGTAGTGTGCCCCATAATCTCAAAGTGTAAAACAAGACAGAGACCCACACAGAAAAGCATCATCGAAAAACAAAGCTGACGGTTACAAAGAGACACTGGATGCAGACCACTGGGATGAGAACGGACGAATAAGACAGATGAGACAACAATAAGACAAACGGACAGGAGGGACAGATAAGACGGACAAAACTTCCGCCAATCAAGACACCGTCCCGGTCTCATGGCCTCGGACCCAGATCCAAGCTGGGGAATCCCCGAGAACCTGTCCCGCGTGGGTCACTGATTCTTGGATACTGCCCCACCTGGGACGATCCGGGTCTGGGACCCCCGGGGTAAGAGAGGCGTGCCTTCCCTTCCCAGACTCAAGGAGTGCTGCTGCATCTGACTCCATATTGAGCCCAAACCCTGGTGCCAAAACATTACCTGCCCCCAGACGACTCTGGCTCCACCTGTGAGACATCTCCATCCGGTTCCTCAATGGGGCATCTCAGTGGAACCTCAAAATGTTACACCAAGCCATTACGCGCCACAGGGAAGGAGAGAGACATCACTTATGGGTTCCAAAGATTTTATTGAACCACCACGTAAGCGGGTCACTGATCAAGGCTGCAGGACAAGGACTCGGGAGCCCTTTTCCCTCCTGACAGTCCCAAGCAGGGGCAGAAGTGGGGATTATAAGCACAAAAATGATAAACATTTGTTGCCAAGTTACAGTTACAATTTTCACCAACCAGAAATCAAAGATGAGGGACTTTCCTTGTGTGTCCCATCATTGTCAACCGATTTACAATGCAAGCCTTTCAGTCCAACCAATCAGATTCATCTGTTCCTTCTGATGGTTAGGAACAGCCATGATGTTTCTAAAGTTGAACCAAAGAGGCATCACGAGACTCTTTCTATGGTTTAGGGAGGAGGTTGGTCGGCCATTGGAAAGTTCTCAGCTCCCCTAAGGCTTGGGCAGCTGAATTTCATTTCAGCCTGTGGGTAAAATGGAGTCTGAAGTCAAAATGGCAGTCCTCAGGCCAAGGTGCTTTTGCCTGCTGACTAAATTAATCTTGTCTTGTTAATATTTTTCAAGTTCTTTACAATCAAATATGACTTTTTTTTATTTTCAAAGAACAGACAAAGAACTATAGGCAACTAAAGAATGCCAAGAGAGGGAGATTAGTTGTCCTGGGCATGAACCCCTTAATAGGTTATCCAATTCCAAGTGGCCATCCTGGAATCACATCCATATACGAAAGACTAAATGGACACGGCACGTTTTATTTATGTCTTTCTATGTTTCTACATGTATGTAACAATAAAGAGAAAGAAGCCATGAGTTTGAGAGGGAGTGGAAGGACATGGGAGTGGCGGGAGGGAGGAAAGGGGAGGTGGGAACTGATGTAATTATATTTTAATTTTAGAAATAGGCCTGAAAATAAAAACCATGATGAAAACCTAACTTCCTGCTTATCTCCCATATCATACCTTAGTAATGTTAACATGATCATGGGCTATAGCGAGTCTTTCTCTGTCCCGTCAGCCGGCTCCCAAATAATGACATGGAAACTCCATATTAATTATGAAAGCTCAGCCTATCACTTAAGCTTATTCCTAACTAGTTCTTATAACTTAAATGAACCCATTATATCAGTCTATGTTCTATCATGTACCGCCCACCCTGCTTCCTCCCTGTCTTCTTGAGTCTCTCTGGTGCGCCTAGATTCCTCCTCCTACTTCCTCTCTCTGCCCTGAAGTCCCACCTACATCTCCTGCCTAGCTATTGGCCGTTCCGCTTTTTAATTACACCAATCACAGCAATACACCTTCGATCGGTGGAGATATATCCCACAACAATGGACCACAGTCACTAAAATCCAGAAATGTTTCTGTGACTCTCATGTCAGCCAAATGCCTGCCATGTGCAAGGTGGAAGCCCTTATGGACATACGTCCAGAGATGTATAAAGGGAGGTTCGTGTTGAATAGACTCAAAACCAATGATGTGGGGAAATCTAAAATCCTTAGGTAAGCTCTGGAAGCCAGACTGGCTGCCTTGAAGCAGAGCAAACCCGCTCTGTGTCGCCCTAGAAGATAGTAGCAAAGACTGAGGATAACAGAGAGCACAGATTTCTGTTTAGAATAAGTATCAGCTGCCCAGTGACTGCAACTTCCCTCATTGAAAGAGGGACACTCATGTTTGGGGCCAAAGCTAGATGAGCACTTGGCGGCAACGCTGAGAGATACCTTTTTATCACAGAGTGACCGGGTGGGTAAGTGCCTCCCTTCTCAGCAGATCCATAATTTATCTATCATAAAATGGAGAGTCCTGGACATGCCACTCTCCCGTCCCGGTCTCCCAGCCCCCTCCTCTGTTTTCAAGAAGGGACCAATGCCATTTGACACAGGTGATACTTGTTTGTGGCGGAGACAAGATGGGCTAACCCTCTGGGGTTAGGAAGCAGCTACAACAGTTAGCGCTTTTTGGGTGGCAAGTGACAGAAAGCCAACAGAAACGATGTCATGTAAACCAGAAAGGAATTGGCCAACACTCGGGGGAGCCAAAGGGAACCAACTGTGTACTGCAGGGGAGGAACCAAGGGTTGTGTTTCTATTTCCAACCTTTGGTCTGTGGAGCAGAGTTTGGCTACAGGAGAAATCAGGCCTGTTCGTGTGGAAACAAGACGGTCTCTGACAGCCTGGAGTTTATGTTGCACTTCTGACCTTCAGCCCTGATTGAGAGGGTTCTGCCCATCCAACTTAGGAAATGGCCTTGAGAAGACCAACTTCTAGATTTTGGTCATGTGAACCATTCCTAACTCAATCAATGTATCCCAAGAACAGGGGTCCTTGTATTAGTTAAGGTTCTTTCTGCGTACACACTCAGGACCAGGATGTCCTGGGAACAGATTAGCCTTCTGTGGACACCACATGGGTTGAGCCAGATATGGAAAGGATGTGTCTATATGCACTGTAAAGAGAGCTTTTCATTGTTAAAAACATTTAGAAAAAAGAGATGCAACCACGATCATAGAAATGTTTTTTGTGTCCACATCACGTGGTAATCCCGCCTCTTTTCTATCCTGAAATCCTCCTGTTGTAGTTTCTGTCTTCAAGATAGATTTCAATCAAAACCTCTTCCTCGGCAGACACACTGTGAGGGTTAATTAGGTTTTCCAGAAACCATCTGTAGAGTGCCATGGGATCTTCAGGACCAGATGCCGTATAAAGAAAGCTGTCATTAGAGACGACTCTTCATTTTTATGCTTATGAGGAGTGGGGTAGGGTGGGGATCAAAGGTCAAGGAAAAGGAAATCTACCAATGACTCCAAACATTATTTTGACCGTGATAAGCATTCTCTTCCCCCTCCCATTATTCGTAGCTCCCAAGGAGCAAACATGAAATCCATGAATGGGTTTGCATCGCCACACCCTTCTCAGAGAGGAACGCTAAACTTGGGAACTCGGAGCCAGGAGTAGATAAATGGGCTGCGAGCTCAACCAGGATTGGCACCCTGGTGGATTAGCAGCTGGCTGTGTTGAAAGGCTTTCCTTTTTTAGCTCAGGTTAACGAGCTATGAATGATACATAACTGTCTGGGCAGTGTGAGAACGTCATAGTCTAGGCTTCTCTGTCAGCCTGAAAGATGCCTTTCTGGGGACTGTCAGAGACGAATGCTGGGAAGCCTAGTGGGTCCAAGAGAGGCACATCTCAGGAAGTAAAGCACAAGCAGGCTCACAAGCCATCCCTTAGGCGTGATGGGGCACGGAGCAGGGGGCTCTTCTGTGCCATCTGCTCATGTAGGTCACGTGCACCCATCAGCAGCATTCGCGGTGACTCAGGAAATAAGTTTCTACAACTGGTCTGGCAAGGCCGGAAGTCCAGGCTGAAACTATGTGTGCCCAACTTAAAAATAATTTTTAAAATACTCCCCCAACTTTTAATTTTAAAGGCATTCAGAACATTAAAATTCATCATTATATTGTGCGATGGTGTTTTACCTTATTATATTGTATGATGGTACACATTTGTAATCCTCCAACCCCCATCCCCCCACCCCCACAACACTGGGACAGTGGAAACAAATGGATCTCTGGTCAGCCAGCCATGCCTCATCAGTCAGTTTCTGGCCAGTGTGACTATTTATTTTAAAAACGGGGGAGGGGGTGGGGTGAATGGCATTTGAGAAATGACGCTGGAGGGTGACCTCTGGTTTGTGTACCTGCACACACATGCATATACACACTGTGATGGTTTGGAAGAAAATGGCCTCCATGGACTCTGGGAGTGGCACTGTTAGGAGGTGTGGCCTTGCTGGAGCAGGTGTGGCATTGTCAGGGGAAGTGTTGTCACTGAGGGTGGGATCTGAGGTCTCAGATGGTCGAGGCAGACCCCGTGGGGCATTCTCTTCCTGCTGCCTACCAGTCCGTATGTAGAACTCTCAGTTCCTTCTCCAGCACCGTGTCTGCCTGTGAGCCACTGTGCTTCCTCCCTATGATGATAATGGACTAAACCTCTGAACCTGTGAGCCAGCCCCAATTAAATACTTTCCTTTATAAAAGTTGCCATGGTCAGGGTGTCTCTTCACAGAAACAATAGAAACTCTAACTAAGACACACACATCAAAATAATGAAAAAGGTAAAATCTACAACATGCTTATGTGTTTTGATATGGAAGTAAGAAGAAAGACACGTTACACACAGCTTAAACTCCCCCTTCTTAATCCAGCCTGGAAACAAAGGCTGACCTTCTACAACTGGGTATGAGTAGAGCAGGTTCTCCAGGAATCCCTTTCTCCAGAGGATTGAACCCTCACACGACAAGGAGAGCATTGTATGCTGGAACTTCAAGATGATTACAATAAAAAGCAATGTGGCAGGAAAGTAAAAAATACAAAAACAGCATTCAAAGGCAGAACAGTTGGTTGGATGGCCTTCATTTCGATACATGCTACTCTCTCTGTCCCCTCTTTCGATGTATGTACCTATGTATGTGTGCACATAGACACACATATATGTCTATACATCTGCAATGACATATATTTTTCCCTGAGCCACTTGAGAAAAAAAAATTATACACTTTATGGTATTTTACCTTTAAATACTTCTCCCCGGTCCTCTGGAGAACAAGCATGTGAGGCTGGTGGGATGGTTTAGCGGGCAAGTGAGAAGCACACTTGCTGCAAAGTTTGATGAGCTGAGTTCCATCCCCACTATATCAATGCTAAAACCGAATATAAAATCTCTACAGTCGATGATCTGATTATCTCCGTAATGTCCTCTAAGCTGATTTTCTTCCTCCCATCTCTTCTACTGCCATTTCTCTCCCACCTTTGTCCAGCCCTCAGGGTGTTGGTAGATGTGTTGTTTGGGAGGCAACATTTCAATTGGGCTATGTGTGTTCATTCCGTCACAGTCGCATCTAAGTTAAATGAGTGAATTCTTGGCTGTGTGACCTTGAAAGAGTCACTGGATGAGGCGGTGCCTCATTTAGCCATAATGTTACATATCTCCTGAGGTGGTTGTGACAAGTGACAGCTATAATAACTGGAGCTCTCAGCATGGGGACAGGCAAAAATCAGCACTGGGAAATTGCTTGTTTTGCCGTTAGCTTTATAATTGTTGGCGCCATCCAGAGCCTGAGGGATCCTGATCCCAAACAGGCTCATCTTCCCGGAAATTTCCACACTCCCTAACTGCAGTCTCCTCACCAGCAAGCCAGGGATCATCCCTAAATATCTGCCAGGGTGGTGAGGAGATTCAAATCAGAACAACCGTGATCCATGGCATAGTACAAACTGCAACATTATTATTTCCCAAGCCTGCATCCTTTATATTACTCCCTGTGCAACAAAAAAAATCCAAAGTGAGACAAAAATGAAATCAGCACCCACCCAAAACAACAACAACAACAACAACAACAACAACAAAAACCTCATTTCAACTGTGTTTAACTAGTGCAGTTGTTTTCAGACTTTAATTACCTTATTTTCAAGTGAAAGTCATAGAACCTCAAACACTAAATTAAAATAGAGGCACCCAGAATGAAGTTTAGGGTCAGGTCACCCCTCTAGGGACCCTATAGAGGAGGACACAGAAAATGTAAGAGCTGGGGGGATGGAGGACGCCAAGAAAACAAGACCCTCCTAATCACCATGAGCAGAGCTCCTATGAACTCACAAGACTGAGGCAGCCTGCACAGGGCCTGCACGGGTCTGCATCAGGTCCTTTGTGCTTAGATTATGGCGTCCAGTTTAGTGTTTACAGAATTCCTGCGTGTGTAAAGGAGTGGGCCTCTGATTCTTGTGCCTTTCCTTGGGTTCTTTTCCTTCTGGTTTTTTTTGTTTTGTTTTGTTTTGTTTTGTTTTGTTTTGTTTTGTTTTGTTTTGTTTTGTTTGTTTTTCATCTTGTCCAACTTTTTTTTATCGTTTTTGTTTTATCTTCATTTATTTTATTTTGTTATTTTTTTTTTAATGAATGCATGAAAACCTAGTCACTAGGGTAAAGGTTAACAACTAAACTGTCACATACCTATTGGAAGAGGGAAAATCACTTTTCTCCAATGGAGTGACACTGGGCATATCAACCACTCTGGGATAGGCCTCAAGTTCAGGAGTAATTGACCAACATATAATGGACTCCAGAGTTTCTTTGTATGTGCTTTTATTTGGCTACAGTTTAGTGGGTTTTGTTTTGTTTTGTTTTTTCTTTTTGGGTGTGGATTTATTTTGTTTTCTTGGTTTTGTTGGAGGTTTTTGTTGTATTGGGTTTTTGTTTATTTTTTGACAAAGAACCTAAAGTTAGGTGGGTAGGGAAGGAGAGGGAATCTGGAAGGACTTGTGGGAGGGGAAGAATATGACCAAAGTATATTTAAATTTAAAATTGCTTTAAATAATATATAATACATATATATATATTTAAAGACCACCCCTGAAGGCTCCCAGGACAGACCCCAGGTGCTGCGGTGTTGGTAAGGCCTCTCCTCGGCACCTTCTCAGAGCTAAGCCATCATTTATATCATTTATTTTGTACTTCTCCTTCCTGGCCCATTTCTGATGAGAAGCGATAATAACTATAAACCCCAATGATGGCTTGCTCAGTTCATTATTAATCATTATTAATTGCCTATGAAGATCTTTCCTGGAAACAATATTAAATGACTTACACAGCAAGGCTGACTTGCCAGGTCACATAATGAGACAAACAAAGGTTGTCTCTGGCAGAGCAGTTCCTGCTGAGAGCCCTCATACCTGGATGGCACACATCCCAAGCAGAGGCTGAGTATTCCTGAAAGCCCTCCCTGCAACACACATCCTGCCCCAATTGGCAAGCATCCAGCTTTAGTCCTGGCAGGCGGGCGGGCAGCGCTTTATCTAACAACTCGACCCACATACTATTTACACCAGAGCTATGCTACGTAAAGCAGTAGCAAACCAAGGAGAACCCAGTTCCTACGGTGTGCAGGTGGGTCACCTGCCTCGTGGGTCACCTGCCTCTCCCTAACAGTCACACTTACACCAACAGGCTGAAGAAAATCCCTGTTTAGGAGGTAACTTCTTCAAGGTCTGCCAGCCTCAGCCAAGGGGGATTCCAACCAAGACCTTTTTAGGTTCTGAAGACTATCCATGCTCAAATGAGAGGACTGTGGAGTGGTCCATTTTCTTAGAACTTCCAATACCACCACTCATGCTACCTGGCATCCATGGATCATTGCCATAGTCATCTGCTGTGGTCTTGCCAATAATCTTGTGAACCAAAGCACTAGTAATATCAGCCAGAGCTTCTAGGTTACCGTATGTCTAGTGCCATCCCAACTACTGGCGTTATATTAACACCTGTGGTATTGACCATGACCATGTCATACAGGTGCTGTTCCTATGACCGCTAAGGATGAAGAAGAACAGAGAATTCAGTGGTACAAACAGAAGAAATGCTGTACAGCCTATCATTGGCAGTGCTGGGACCTGAACCCAGGGAATCCAGCTCTAAGATTAGTCTCTTACTGATCGCTAAAGCTAAGTGAGGATTAGCTACTAGTTTACAGACAAGGGGGACTAAAAGTTTCAGAGGGTAGGTGACCTGCCCAGAATCACATGGTACTCATTATAAGAAAATATACTAGAGGGATAAGCTCTCTAAATTGTGTGGACAAGAAGCCAAAAATTGGTCTACAAATAAGAGTCTTGTTCTATTGGTTGGATGAGGCATGGCGAATGGTTGAATTCTGGAAGCAAATCTAAGGGTAAAATTAAGAAACACTGATGAGGAACTAAAGGCTCAGACATACTGTGGGGGAGGGGGTATATTTATGTGTGCATATATCCATGGAGGTCTACATATGGAGGTCAGAGGTCAACACTGGGTATCTTCCTCAACCATTCTTTACTTATTCTTTTGAGACAGGGTTCCTCCCTAAACCTGGGGCTCACCGATTTGGCTAGAATGGCTAACCAGTGAGCTCTGGGGATCTTCCTGTATCCACTCCCCAGCTCTGGAATTACAGTTTGACACTGTATCCACTCCCCAGCTCTGGAGTTACAGTTTGACACTGCCATGGTTGGCTTTTTATGTGAGTACTGGGGATCTGAACTCAGGTCCTCATGCTTGAATGGCAAGTCATCCACAGCCCCAGACACATTTGTGCCAGGTAATAAACTTCTAGGATTAGGAGAGAGAAGGGAAAATCCTGGTGGGGCTCCTTAGATGCCTGTAATCCCATCTTTAGATCAACCCGAACGTCCCAACTGTCAAGGGTTAGAATTTCCAAACTTAAGAGCTGGGCCATACTTGGAACACAATGTAAGTTTCATTGAAAGGCTGGTTTGTAAGATGCTGGGGCGTTCCTAAACGGGGAGAGACAGCTGACTAAGAGGATGGGTTCAGAGAAGTTTGGCACTTTCATCCGCAGTGAGGGCAGCCTTGGCTCCTTTCTCCAGGTATCATCTCTCTCTACGCCCCAGCGAGCATTCCTGTTTCTGTCAACAGTGAAGTCAAGTTAGGTATATAATCCTGGTCCTTGGGAAGCTAAGGCAGGAAGACAGTAAATTGGAGGCCAGTCTAAGCTACTTAGTAAGTTCCAGACCAGCCTGTGCTAGCCACATAGCAAGATCCTGTTTCCAACAACAACAACAACAACAAAATAAAATAGTAGCGGGCACTACACAAGGATATTGGAGTTCTACATCAGTGACGGTGTCCACATGACTTCCGCATACAACAACCAGAGCCCACTGACCTGACAGCCATGCTCTGCTAAGTCTCCAACGAAGGCACAGCCGGATGGTAACAGGCCAAACCTGAGTCAGGCTGGAGTCAGGCAGAAAGAGCAAATGTAATTCTTGAGGCCTAAAGGGAAAATCAACAGGAGGAACCTGACCAGACCCAAGAGTCAAGTTGGAGTCAGAAGTATGTATGCAATGGTAAGTCCAGTAGATAACTGGGGACAGACAAGAAAAGCCATGACAGTTGGAGGATACTCCAGAGTA
The DNA here is from genome assembly GCA_902168425.1 of Peromyscus attwateri. Lineage (NCBI taxonomy): Eukaryota > Metazoa > Chordata > Mammalia > Rodentia > Cricetidae > Peromyscus > Peromyscus attwateri. The sequence continues at coordinate 9,889 of CABHPP010149665.1, forward strand.
GCCAAGTCCTGGTGGCTTTGCCATTGGCCAGACAGAATATTTGGAAAAGATAAGGCCTTGGCCGAGAGTTTCTGTCTGGGGAAGGGAAGGGGACTTGTCTACTTTTACAGTGGAGTCAACAGACCTTTGACTCTAGCTCTAGGTAGACTCTCCTAAGTTGCCATGACCCACACTCTAAACTTTAAACCAAGTACTGTTTCAAGTAGCAAGTTGCGTGCCTGCTGTAAATATGGGAGAGAGAAGCCTCAATACGAGCGAAGTCTTTTGGCTCTCATGGTTTCTGGGGTCCACATGGCCCCTCACAGTTGAGGTACTGTGTAACTGAAGGGTCTCATTCTCATAGTCTACAAGGGCACAGCACTACCTGGACTTGCATTGTGATAACCCACATGGATATATGTGCAGGTCCTATATGGCTAATACAACACTGTGTGGCCTGAGGTCTGCTCTTAGCCTTTCTTTAGCCTCTTCAACACTGTTCTCTCTCACTATCTGCTCTCGCTACACTGGCCTTCTCTCAACCCTCTGTCTCCCGAGATAGACTAAAGATGCCTCTGTCTTCGAGAGATAGGTCCATGTTCCTTCTTCTTGGATGTAGTGGAGCATGCCATGACCATGTGAGCAGTACAGGCAGTACAAATGATGCTGTGATGATTTCTTGGTCTCACATTCACGGAGCACAGTCCTTAGGAGCCTTGAGTTGCCATGTAGGGTGTGTAGCTCCTGTGGGTACCATGGGACAGCCAGGTAAGGGCCAAAGCCTCAGCTGAGGCCAGCCCTCCTGCCATCCTTATCAAGACCCCAGGTGTATGAGCTAAGTCAGCTTGAACCTTCCAGGTCAGCTCACCTGTCAACTGAATACTTCCCAGTGACCTTAGCCAATATCCTGAGGAATAGGTGCTCAGGCAATGGCTGCCCACCTGTCTAACCCACAAAATTACCAGATGAAAGAGAGTGCTGTTTTTAGCCACCGAACTTTAGAAGGGTTGTTAGGAGCTAGGGGGTCGGCTCAGTCAGTAAAGTACTTCCCACACAAACATGAGGACTTGAGTTCAGATCCCCACACCCATGTAAAAAGCCGGGCATGGGACATATGCCTACAACCCCAGTGTGTGGTTACATCACAAACATTGATTTCCCTTTCTAGATGGTAGCAGGGACCACAGTACTCTAGGCACATAACTGGCACCTGGCACACCATATATACTAAGTCCTTCAAGAATGAATGAGCCGGGTGGTGGTGGTGGCAGTGGTGGTGGTGGCGGCGGTGGCGGCGGTGGCGGTGCACGCCTTTAATCCCAGCACTCAGGAGGCAGAGGCAGGCAGATCTCTGAGTTCGAGGCCAGCCTGGTCTACAAAGCGAGTTCCAGGAAAGGTGCAAAGCTATACAGAGAAACCCTGTCTCGAGAAAACCAAAAATAAATAAAGAAAGAAAAGAAAAGAAAAAAAAAAGAATGAATGAGTAGTTGCATGGATACACGCATCCATGGGCATATGATCCTAGCCTTCCAACCTGTTTCAGAGTGATGCTATCCCAGGGGCTGCTCAATGTGTTGGGGAGAAGCCAAGTCAGTGGGGATCTAGAAGCTGCCCGCCTTCATACACAAAGCAGCTTTCTTCCTATTGAGTCGTAGGTTGCTAGTCCTTCATAAGATGCACAGGAGAAAAAGAAATCTCGCAGACACCTTACCCTCTTCCCAGCTCTCTCTCTTTTTCTTTTCCTTCTTCCTTCCTTGTAGAAACTTCCATAAAACTAAGGCCTGGCAAGAGTTTATAAATAGAAACTCCTCTCCCTCCCCCTCTTCCTCCAGTTCCTTTCCTTCCCACTACCCTGCAATTTGTTGTGAAAAAGGAAACCGTCTGGGTGTGCTTCATTGAAAAGACATACTTTTCCTGACTAATCCAGGGCGAGGATGCATTCTCCTCCCTGGGCCTGGCCAAGCCACTGGAGGTCAGCAGGGCTGGGCCTGGGCTCCTAAGAGGTAGCTGCTCCCCTGCCCCTGGGTGGGGGACAGAATCATGTGCATACTGGCAGGCACACATGCAAGTCTACACACACACACACACACACACTACATCGCATACATCACATCAAATACACAACACACACACACACACACACACCACAGCAGATCACATACCTACTTCCTTCAGACTTCTCAGGTGGAACTCAGAATACACGTGAGTGTGAAGCTGTGAGGACCACCTAAGGAGTGGCCATAGGAGCTGCAGTAGAATCCATCTACCAGGGATGGAGGAGAGGGAGCCATTCTGTTCCTGAAGATCAGGCCTTGGCAGAGGTAAGGGAGGTGTGGGGTGTGTGTGTTTGTGTGTGTGTGTGTGTGTGTGTGTGTGTGTATGGTGTGTATGTATGTTGTGTGGTATGTGTGTTTGTGTATGTGTGTGGTGTGTGTGTGTGTGTGTGGTGTAGTGTGTGTGTGTGTGTGTGTTTGTGTATGTGTGTGGTGTGTGTGGTGTAGTGTGTGTGTGTGTGTGTTTGTGTATGTGTGTGGTGTGTGTGGTGTAGTGTGTGTGTATGGTGTGGTGTGTGTGTGTTAGAGGGGGTAGGAGGGCAAGAGAGAGAGAATATAGGAGTTAGTCAAGAGCAAAGTATGTTTAAAAAAATGTGTTAGAGATGTCAGAGTTGTGTGAGCAGCCAGTAAACACAACGTATTTATGAATGAAGCCAGAGCTGCCGAGGTATGAGAAAACACCAACTATTCACACTCAGAGACCTAGTTTTCAGTTCCCATCTATCACGTAGCTGCTGCGTGGCACCGGGCAGATGACCCCGCTTCTCCCCTCAGTTCATTATCTATGAAATGGGGATAATGAGATTTCTCCTCTCAACACTGTCACAGGAGTCAGTTGAGTACTCTCAGCAGTTAATGATGGGCCCTTGCTATGAAGCAGTAGACATCTTCACTTCGTGTTTAGTAGTGTTTAATACACTATTCAACTAAATAGCTAAGGCTGCCCTCAGCAGAAGTTACGACTTATTAACAATCTGACAGATTACAACCACTTTGCAAAATTCATATCTGTAAACTATGACATAGAAAAATATTAAATATGTAAGAATAACAAAATGATAGATGAAGTATTCCATGATCAAGCTATAAATAGTGTATTTAATGTGGATCAAAAAGAAAGGGACTTATCCAATATATTAGTCAATGCTTATTTTGCTGGTAAAATGAAGCTTTATGAATTTATCTCAGTGAAAAATTTTAGGAAACATGGGAACAGTTATTTTTTCATATTTTTTATTTCCCTATTTTGTGTGCATGTATGTGGACCTAAGTGTGTTATAATGTATATGTGCATGTGTGTGGACCTGACTGTGTTATAATGTATGTGTGCATGTGTGTGGACCTGAGTGTGTTATAATGTGTATGTGTGTATACATGTGTGGGCCTCAGTGTGTTATAATGTGTCTGTGTAAATTGGAGTACATCTTGGCAACAATCACCTTTTCCACTGAGCCATCTTGCCATCCCTGAAAATAATTTAAACCACTCCATACTTTAAAAGAGGAAGGAGAGAGAGAGAGAGAGAGAGAGAGAGAGAGAGAGAGAGAGAGAGAGAGAGAGAGGAGACTGATCACAAATTAAATTGACTTTAGAAAAATCCTTTTGGAAAATACAGTCTCAATGAGAATTTTCAAACGTAGCTATACTTCTGATTAAAACTGTCCACATGTAAATACAAAACCTAAACACACTGAAATGGGCTGGCAAGATGGCTCAGCTTGCCTCCCAGACCTAGAACCGACTCCACCATGCTGTCCTCTGACCTCCATGTGCACACTGTGGCGCATACAGCCACGCACATACCATGCACGCACATATACACAATGGTAATTCCAAAACTTTTCAAAGGAAACAAAGTGCCTTGGGAATCAAACGCCTGTGTGTGTGCCAGTATGGCTGGGACACCATGGGACCTTTCCACCCCTTCCATCAGCTTTCTCAGTGAGTCTTTTGAGAGTTCCTAAGCATATCAGTTTGGATATCCTAATGATGAGAACGGAGAGTTTGTTCAGTGATAAGGAGGGTGACAGCAAGAACCATGGTCACTATGAAAGATGCTTTGGTAAAAGAGCAGTGCGGTGTGGTCAGGTAGATGTGTTGGGATATCCTGGTAAAGAATGGAGAGATGTTTAGATGGTGGAAGCCGTGATAAGATATTGAGGACCCTCCGTCTTGCTGTTCTTTGGGGTCTGTACTGTGTCACTTCTCCGTATGACTCAGACACAAAGAAAATGGCAGTGACTGGAAATGCCGCTCATCCCTGGATGGGTGAGTGTGGTCAGAACCATGTAAGACAGCCTCTAGCACAAACTGTTCAGTTTCTTCATGGTCATGATGACTTCACCTCAGGCTGAGAGATGGAAGATTGAAGGTGCACACATCCTGGGTTCTTTGTCTTGCAGTCTACCTGTGTGTGTGTGTGTGGTGGTTTGAAAGAAAATGGCCCCCAAAGGGATTGGCGCTATTAAGAGATGTGGATTTGTTGGAGTAGGTATGGCCTTGTTCGAGGAAGTGTGTCACTATGGAGGTGGACTTTGAGGTCTCATATGTGCTCAAGATACTGTCCAGTGTTTCAGCTGACCTCCTGTTGCCTGGAAGATGTAGACTTCTCCAGCACCATGTCTGCCTGCATGCTGCCATACTCCCAGCTACCACAATCCTGCCATGATGATAATGGACTGAACCTCTGCAACTGTAAGCCACCACCACAATTAAATGTTTTCTTTCTAAGAGTTGCTGTGGTCATGGTGCCTCTTCACAGCAACAGAAATCCTAACTAAGACAGTGTGCCAGTTTGGCTGGGACAATGTGAAGCCTTCATCAGTTTTCTTAGTCTTCTTGTGGTTCCTATGAATATCAGTTTGGTCTTTTTGTCCCATGTAACCCTTCTCTTCTCTTCCTTTTCTCTGTTCTTCCGGGTTTTTTTGTTTGTTTGTTTGTTTGTTTTGAGGCTTAGAGTAAGTACAGGATGATGCTCATGGCAAACATGAGTAAGACTTTATCCCAGAAGACAGATGTAGGACAGCTGATCGGAGAAATGGTTGCAGAAGAGATGGAAAGAGCGGTCGGGACATATACCATGACCATGTGCACATTCAGATAGAGCCGGTGTACATCTCTGATCTTACGCCTATCCCCGACCTATCCAAGCAAAGACAGCTATGTCATTTCATTATTTCAAAGTTTTAAAACTACCTCCTTGCCACACCTTACAGATAGCCCTGCTCTCCTGCCTCTCACAACCTAATATCTGTGGTGATATATTGTGTACCCTAATAAAGCTTGCCTGAGGATCAGGGGACAGAGCCAGCCACAGCCACCACCTATTACCAGCTCCACGAATCCTCAGACTGAAATCCTCTGAGTCCTCACCTGAAAGAGTCTCAACTGAACTGCCTTAGTTCCTGTTTCCTCATGCCTTATATACCTTTCTCTGCCCTGCCATCACTTCCTGTGATTAAAGGCGTGTGTGTGTGTGTGTGTGTGTGTGTGTGTGTGTGTGTGTGCGCGCGCACGCGCTTCCCAGTACTGGGATTAAAGGTGTGTGCCACCACGCCTGGCTCTGTTTCCAGTGTGGCCTTGAACTCACAGAGATCCCGAAGGATCTCTGCCTCCCAAGTGATAGTATTAAGGGTGTGTGCCACCACTGTCTGGCCTCTATGTCTAATCTAGTGGCTGGCTCTGTCCTCTGATCCTCAGGCAAGCTTTATTAGGGTACACAATATATCACCACAAATATTTGTCCATCCCTCCAGCCAGCATTGGATAGCTAGAACTAGTTTTTTTAAATGCAGTGGGTGGCCTTGTGAGGTATAGACTCCCCACCACTGAGAGGTTAGTTAATGACCATGAATGCAAACATGAGGTGCTTTGATACTGAGCTGAATACTTGCATGGAGTCCATAGGTGTTTTCTACCATCTTAGGGGCTAAGACATAATTAGTCGTTGGAGGTTTGTAGAGTGAAGGCCAAGACGGAATCAAAACAAAAATACCTGGCCATACAACATATACATCTTTAAAGGAACACCTCTCCATTGCTAGAGGAGGGTGTTGGGGAAAACTAGGGGGAGAAAGAGCCACCACTATAATAGGAGTTTTGTCTCCATCTCTCTACAGCTGTTCTCCTCTGGGAGATACAGGTATAAATTTAACACGTCTAGAATCCCATTCAATAACCTCTTACTCTAGGTGATGATATTCAGGCCAAGAAACCTCCTGAGAAGCTGATTGTGTTTACAGTAGAGAGGCTTCTTTTCAATATCTACAGCGCCGATGTTTCCATGTCAAGGGAGCTTAGTCTAGGATCTTACACAGCAGAAAAGCCAAACAAAAGCTGAGGTGCCTGCTTAGTGACCTTGGGCATGACCAAGTGAGTTGAATGCTTTGAAAAGGGATTTTGAGTGAGCAATAAAAACACACTAGAAACACACCTTTGCAATCTGGGGAACAGTCCTTTCCAGTGCCCTGAATATTCCTCTCTCCCCTTCTGTTCCTATGTTGTTTCCTCCCCCTCCCTCCCCCCTCTCTCCATTGCTGTTATAGTTACACAATACTACATCTCTCTCTCTCTCTCTCTCTCTCTCTCTCTCTCTCTCTCTCTCTCACACACACACACACACACACACACACACACACACACACCCTATTTCAGTATTCTGGGATGGGTACAAGTGGCTGTTGGTGCCATTTCCAGGTGACCTCTTGAGCTGCCCAGCAACGTGCTCACTTCAATTACAAAGCACTCCTGCCTCTCTGCCTCTGGCCTAGTTTATCTGCAAGCAATTCCTGGCGTCTACTATTAGGCCGTTTTTCATCTGTGAACCTTTTTGTATAATTTATAGATTCTTAAAGAGTCAGAAACTGCCGGAGACTGGTAGAGATGATTAATCCAACACTCCCTTTTGACCAATAAATAGATGGCAGCTTTAGAAAGAGAAATGGTCTTTCCCGTGTAGCAGGTGGAGGGGCTGGACGGAAAGCCAAGCCTTTGTCCACAGCTCTGTATCAGCTACCTAGCTTGTTACTGTCGCCAAATACCAGAGAAGAGTCAACATAAGGGAAGAAAGGTTTATGTAAAAGGGATACAATTCATCGTGGCAGGTAAGCTGCAGAGGCAGGAGCATGAGGCAGCTGGCCATATCATGTGACAGTCAGAAAGTAGAGAGATGCATGCTGGCAATCCGCTGGCTGATGCCTAGGATGGTACTGCCCATATCCAAAGTGGGTCTTTCCTCTTCAGTTAAACCTTTTAGGAAACACCCTCAGACACACTCCGAGGTGTGTTTCCATGGTGATTCTAAATGCAGTCAAGCGGACAACAAAGAGGAACCATCATCACATGCTCCCAGAGGATCCTCATCCCTTATACCACCAGGGATGTGCCCCCTTAGGGCATCAGCACCCTTGAGGCCTTCATGTCACCCACAACCTCACTCCCAGCCAACCAAGGATCACAGATCTATTTCGTTTCAGTGCCTTGGACAGCAGGAAAGCTGTAGGCTCTTCACAGACAAGCTCCCCCTAAACCTATTACCCAAGGAGCAAGGGTGAGAAAATTCATTCCTTGAGGTGGTGAGCTGCTTTGGGTGGCACACGACTTCTTTAAGTGGCCATCCTGCTCAGTTCTCCAGCACCGGTGGCCTGCAGGAGCCAGAGCACAGAAGTGTGGTCTGAGGACCAGGTTTAGAAGAGGAACAGCAAGTTCTTTTCCTCTCTTACCATATCCTTCCTTTCTTCTGTCTTCACGAGTATGAGGGGGCACGTGTGTGCATGCGAGTGAGTGGAAGCCAGAGTTTGACATCAAGTCTTCTCCTTTACTGTTCATCATGTTATTTTTTTGATGCAGAGTCTCGCACCAAACCCCAAGTTCCTCACGTTGGCTGTAACAGCTGGTCAGTAAGCCCCCGGGATCTGCCTGTCTCCATCTCCGCCCAGTGCTAGGGTTACAGGCGTGCCTCTCTGTGCCTGGCTTTTATGTGAGTCCTTGGGGTCCACACTCGCATCCTTATGCTTGCACAACCAGCTCTCTACCGACTGAACCCTCTCCCTAGCCCTGCTATTTTTAAGTTTAGAGTCAAGATCTCAGTACGTAGCCCAGACTGGCCATGAACTTGTGGTCCTCCTGTCTCAGCTTTCCGGCTGCTGGTATTACAAGTGTGTGCCACCACTCCTAACTTGTAAAAGTTTGGTTCTACTACTCAAAAGCCTGTTTTGTTTACAAAGGACAGGACTCAATGCCCTCTTCCTTGGGCTCTTCCTAAAGCTACAGACGCCACTCTGCTTCTTGGGGGGGGGGGGGGTTGAAGTCATCACCGCTGCAGAGAGGGTACACTGCTTGGTCATTCATATCTTTTATTCTGACCATTCTATTTTCATTGGTATATTCTGAGCTTATACCAGAGAGATGTCTTATTCCTCATGAAGTATAAATGGGGACAAGGACGTTGAGAAGGAAAAATGGAACTAAATGTGCTTTCCTTTCCTTTTTATTTTTTTTGTTACAAATTAGAAGCTTGTCGTGCCATCATAAGTTATAAAATGCCATTTCAACGGTCCCCTTAAAGGAAATGCTCCCCTTCCTAACTGAATTTATGATGAATTTTCAATAAAAGTTTGACAATAAAAGTCCAAATGCACAATAAACATTAAACTGCTTAGCAGTTATAAATGATGGTTCATTGCTTCGAGTTTTCAAGTATCAATCAATGAAGGTTTCCTCGAAAATTCTGAATTTTCATCTCATTAAAAAGAGTTTTCTGAAAGCACCACCTGCACCTCTGTATTTTTCACAGCTCAGCCTTGGTTTTTGCCACAAGTTCACTACACGACTAGCTCAACAGATTCCAGGCGGGTCGATCGTTAGTTTGTTAGTTCTGTTTCCTCATACCTATATTCACTCCGAGTGACTGGGAAGCACAGTTGAGTCTCTGCTCTGTCCTAAGCACTTTCCATCACATTATTCTCTTTTTTTCATCCCATTATTCTTTACAGTTTTATCAGATAAGTACTATTGTCGCTCTCATCCTGTTGGTGAGGAAATAAGGCACAAAGACATTAACCAATCTGCCTAACTGTTCCTGAAAACCATATGGACATTCATGAGAGAAAGCCTGAATTGTCTTGCTTGTCACAGACACATGTATTGACCTTCACTCGTCATCCTTTGTTACACGCGTTCCGGGAATTGCAATAAGAGAACACACACACCACCAAGAACAAGTCTTTCCCCAGTCACCATCACGTCCATTTATTTGAGTGGGAAAATATTAATGTCTCTGAGACAGTCGTGGAGGAATGCGGGACCACTGCTTCAAACCACAGAAACACACAAATGAACCACACGTCATGGTAGCACACAGGCGTGCTAGCCCACAGACATGGTAACACACAAACATGCTAGCACACAGGCATGCTAACACACAGGCATGCTAGCACACAGGCATGCTAGCCCACACTCTGAAGCGAAGCTTATGTGTGGAGCGCTCTCTGAAGTAGAAGAGTGGTTACACTAAGTGACAGTTGCTGTGTGTTCTCTCTTCCAGGGGAAGTCAGAAGCAAGGAGGAGAAGGTTTAGAAGCTTGGTGTTCTTGTGGCGAGCACCCTGAGTGTGCTGTATGAGAAGGTCCTTCACCTTGGCCATAGTCCAGGGACAAGATGACCTCTAAGTGTGGCGGGTGCTTGCTACCATGTACCTCCTTTGGGCCTTCCCTCAAAGCTTTTCTCACCTGCTTTGGGGGTGAGGACCAACCCTTTCCTGTACCTCCTGCCATGATGCTTTCACAGCCAATTACAGTTCTATTTCATTCCCAGCAAGGGAGCTGGCAGCGTTGGGTCCCCTCAGCAGGACTGGCTGGCTGCAATTAGTCTCTTGTAGAGCATGATCAGCTAAGGGGAGGCCAGAATATTTATTCTGCCCCCAAGCCCACATTTAAATTCGGAAATGGAAGGTTTCCTCTCTTGTTGCCTATACTCAGAGTCCCAAGCTAGTCCAAATGTGTTAACCCTTCATATCTCACTCTTAGTGGTGGAGTTGGATCAGAGAACCAAGAGACCATCCCTGGACCGGACGTTCCCAGGAGTAAAAGAGGAGAGACTTCTTGACTCTTCTTTTTAATACCCCCAATCGAGATCAATAGGATGAGCCGGGGGGCCGTTAGCTCTCAGGTAGAGCTGAGGATTCAACAGAAGCCATAGACACAATGTTTAGTGTTCTATTGGACCTCTGAATGCGGAAAGTAATGTATCAAGATCATTTGCTTAAGGAAAGAAAGTTCAAATGATAGAAAATGAAGAGAGAAGGAAATGAATAAAAATGTAATTTTATCATGTGGCACACATTTTACATATAGTAGAATGAGAAATTGCTATAAAACTGCACTTTTACAGATAATGGGACTAAGGCACAAGTGAAGAAAATTGTCCAAGGCCATCTAACTAACGTGGTGGAGCGACTATGTTAATGGCCTCTCTGTTGTCACTTCCTTCTGGTTATGGCCATTCACATCAGTTCCTGAGGAGCTACATGACTTGCTTTGGGCGGTAGAACCTCAGCACAGTTGATGCAAGCAGAGATGACTAAGGCCTGCCCTCTCTTGCTAGTGGGAACTCTCGCCATCATGCCAAGAAGCTGGGCAGTATTACTAGATGATATAAGACACATGGATCTGAGTGGGGTCATCCCATCCTGGGTCAGCCAATATCTAGCCAATTCAGAGACCTTGAAATACATCCAGTCAAGATCAGCCAAACCATATCAGGTGAACCGTTCAACTACTTTGTAGATTTGTGAAGAATTGTGAGTGGTTGTTCAAGTTTTTGATTTGGGGGTGCCAATGCAGAAGCATAGTTAGCAGTTGACTGATAGAGCTCATAAATGGCAGAGTTTAGGCATTGTCCATTCATAAGGAAAAAAGAAAAGGCTGGAATTGTCGCAGGGGAAGACACAGGTCCATTAAAATACCTTTTAACCACAGGCTCTAAATCACATGAGGCTTTTACTGGGAAGACTGTAACAATCTCTGAATCTGGGTATTGTAAAGGGTAATTGTGGGCACTTATCTGGCTGGCAGGTCTTCCATATTCCAAATGCTTTCATCTCAAATGCTTACCCCTGTAGCTGCCATCTTGGAATCTGGGTAGCACAGGGATTCTTGACAGGCATTCTCAAATCAGCTCTGTCTTCTGTCTATTCCTCCGAGAAGGCAATTCCCTCAGGCTGAGATCCTGCCTTGTTTTCCCTGCCTAGGTATGTTGTGGTCCTTTCGTGGCTGAAATAGTCCTTCCTTTCCTAGACTTCCTTCACTCTCACTGCTCACTGCCCGAGTCTTACAGCTGAAATCTGCCCCTTGCCCAAGAAAGGTGCAGAGACAGAGTGTCCACATTTCCTGAGGCTTCTTTCTGGAGTCATGGCTATCGTATCCTCAACAGATAGCTCTGAGAATATGGAGATGGGGCACAGCCTTGAGTATGGAGTAACGGCAGCAGACACTGACCCTGGTGTTAGTGAACAGCAGGATCGTGTTTGAACACTAGCATGGCAACCTGTGTCCACGGCCTTAGAAATGCCCATGCCCTTTGAAGGAGTGATTCCATTCCAGGATTCTCTCCTAAGGACACCTGGACATGGTTTGTGACATCAGGAAATCACTGGGGGGATTCTTATAGAACAGGTATGATTGGAAAATACAAGTTAAAAATAGGCTGTATATTATGTCCCCGTTTGGGGGGCAGCGATGGGGGAGCTGTAGTTACAGGAAATTTTAATTTGTAATCAATCATCACACGGTTTTAAGATACCGCTTTCCTCTCCCATCCCAGCCTCTGATTAGGAACATAGACGCAGTTGGAAAACTTGCCTTCAAAACCTAAAGACCAGCAAGGATCTATAAAAAGTGGCTGAAATGATCAATGGTGTGAGAATGGGATCTAAATATAGGGCCTCTCAGCCTAGATGGATGATGGCTGAGGGGAAAGTGAATGAACTGTCAGACAATCATAAAGACCACGAAGAAGCAGGTGGGCTGGCTCACCACGTCCCAGAAACGTCTGAGAACAGCCAGTCACAAGTGCTCGCCGAACAGCCTGGTCATCTGACAGAGACTGGAAGCCTGTAAAAGGGAGTTATACTTTATTTATCAGCCCCCAATGAAGTGAGACACAGGCAGAAGATACCATGCAAGAGCTGAGACACGGGCTGGGTTTGGAGTGTGTGTCATCATGTGAGAATGACTCTTGGGCTGGGGCCACCTTGCATTTTCAACACGAGGACTAAGAGGTGGTGTTCTACCCAAGGCTACTGTGTGTGCATGAAAGGTGACTGTCCTCAGTCCTTAGAGGGAAATAGTGCTGATCTGTAAATGTCCCCCCACACCTCCACACCCCCACACCCACTACACCCCTACATCTGGTCCACTATCATCTTTGCCCCATACAGGTTTCTATGCCTGAGCTCAAAGAGGACATTGGGAGGTGCTGGTAAGCTAGAGAGGCTCTTAGATTCCTTCTATTTGTTGGGATTAGGGGCAGTCTAACCAGAGGCTGGGGTAGGAAAGAATACCTTTAAGTTACCCCCCAACACACACACACACACACACACACACACACACACACACACAGAAGTAAGGACTATAGGATTCTTTGAAACAGAATATAAAATTGCCAAGATAACAACAGCCCCAGCGACTTGGAGCTGCTTCACAGAAGCATGGAGCCAGCAGCCTGGAGTCTCTTCACATGCCAGAGTCATTCAAATTCGCTTAGCATGCTTTCTGCTGACAGGGAGCTGCAGCCAAGATTTCAGGAATAGTACGCTTTCCTGAGAGGTGTGAAAAGAGCCTAGCTGGGTTTGCAGCAGACACTGGCATGGGTATCCCAGTCCCGCCGGGATGTGGGACTTGCTCTTGGGAGCATAGAATCTGGACAGGGCTTAGGGCAGAATCTTTTCTGTCTCACTGCAGCATCCTAGGAGAGGCCAACACCTCTCCTGGGTTTCAGGTTGATCTGTCTAAGTCAGTGGTTCTCAACCTCAGGGTCACATATCAGATGTCCTGCATATCAGATATTTACATTACAATTTGTAACAGTGGCAAAATTACAGTTAAGAAGAAGCAATGAAAGTAATTTTATGATTGGGGTCACCACAAGATGAGGAACTGTAGTAAAGGGTTGCAGCATTAGGAAGGTCGAGAACCATTGATCTCAGTACAGTATAATGATTGATTTGAGGAGGAAGTCAGGTATATAGGAAGAATGGACAGACAATAGACAGGCTTACTGTAATCTCTTTAAAAAGCATGCGCAAAACTACAAGGCAAAAGTCTTTCTCTGAATCCTCTTTTGTTGCTAAATTCCTTTTTTAAATTATAATTATTAATGCATATTCATTATACAAACTAGTGTCTTCCGCTACAATTTTCATGCGTGAATAGAGCACACTTTTTGATCATGGCCACTCTCCTTCCTTTTTTATAGCCCTTTGCCCTGCCCTTGCTTCCTCTATCCCCATTTTTCCCATGAACACAGAGGATCGAAACTGAACCCAAACCAGGAAAGGGAAAGGATGGTGACTGTGACCACCCATAACTTAGTACTTACCCCAAGCCACCCGAACAACAGGTAGAATTCATGAATATGAAAGGAAGACTTGGGTGGGGAAGCGTAGGTCCTAAAAAGAGGAGGGCCATGGAGACAGGAGAGTGAACAAGGACCTGGGGCCCTGGCTTGGTTCTTCTCTCCTCTCAAAATGCCAGGGTGGGTATCCAACACCTGGAAACTCCAAGCTTCCCGGCAAGTTACCACCTAATCTCATATTCCTGGCTAACCGCAACTTCGGGTTCACCGGTTTCAGGCTGACGAACTCTGCTTTCAAGACAGCAAAGTGAGGTGCTTGGTGAGGCAACCATCTGGAGAGCGCTCTCCTTTGCAGAGCCGGTGACTGCCTCCTTCAGTGAGGGTGTGAAAAGTTTCAGTACAGGTGGCTACACTGGTGTTTTACAGTGGCTATGCTTTAAACTACTAGCCGCCGACCATTAAAGCTGTAGCCTGGCGGGGTGGGGAATTCTGTTCTCCCACACAACGGCTCTGTGGCTGCCGCTAAAGGTAGTTTTCACTAAATATCGGCAATTCTAATAAAACTTGAGATTCAAAGGCTAGGGTGAAAAACCTGCGAGCTTACAGAGTTAGGATAGCAACTGGCTAACTTTCTCTCTTTGCTGGCGACCAGGAAGCCACTCCCTTCCACACCACCCCAACTAACCCAGCCCCCCAGCAAGCTCCTCCCTGCTACTTCCCTGTCAAGCAGTTGCTAACCCCACCTCTCTGAGCCCAGGTTATTTTTATTTAATGAACGCAAATGCAACACATCTTTGTATAGTTAACAAATGCAGCATGAACAAATGTAACACATCTTTGCCGGGATAAACCAATATTCCACAACAGTATACACGGAAGAGCGTGGTTATAGTGCCACCATGAACACTCCCTATGTATTCCATGGGTTCTAAGCAGTTCTCATAATGTCTTACCCCATTAAATCCTTCTAAGAAACCTAGGAATATAGGAAATATCTTTACCCCTAAGAAAACTTGCCTACGGTCACATAAGTAACACATGGCAGTGCCAAGGGCCTCATCAACCATGCCATACCACCTCATTCATGGCAGATGCTCAGGACAATGCCTGGCTGCTGACACATATTCAAAGGCAGGGACTAGAAAGAGAGACAACAAGAGCAGAAACTAGTATGATGGTGTAGACACAGATGACAAGATGGGGCCTTGGAGAGGAATAACTTGTCCAACGTCTCTCACCCAGCAAGTGAGAGAATTGGTATTTGAACCCAGATTTCAAAGCTTGTGACGGGGATTGGCACACAATGAGTCCTCAGTAAGTTTTAATTCTTGGTGCTTATTTTTAATCTTTGTGTACATAAAAGTCTCAAAGTAGTGTAGGAGGCAGAAGGTTTGTTAATGAGTATCTGGTCCAACGCTTTAGAAAGTGAGTCTTAGCCAATTTTGCTCTAAGTGGGTCTTCATGGAGTTGGAGTCTTTGGGTTGCAGCCAGCATGGGGGTACTCAAGCTTCTCAAGTGATTTTGATGCGGCCTCAACTCTCAGAAAACATTGGATTGAGGTAGAGACCACTTAAACCCAGACTCACCAGCCTGAGAGCAGGAAAGCTGAGATTGCACTGGGAAAGGTCTTTTGCTCTTTGAAGGAGTCAGGGGTGACCCTAAGAACCCAGGGCCCTGATCAGAAACATCAGAAAGTAACGTATGATTCCAGCTCGTTTGCACCTGCAACCTCCACTGGCTCCCCCCAACACTCCAAATGATGCATTAATCACAGAGAATGAAAATTAATTTTAGGAGAATTTCACCACAGTGCCTCTAAGGAGCATCGTAAGAGTTTTGCAGTTTGTGAGGCTGCACACCCCTCTGCTAGTGTGTAAGGACCATGGAGGACTGATTTGGGGTGCACGGGGCGGGCATGGGGGTGGGGGGTGGATGGACAATTTTGTACTTCCCCCATAACCTGTCAGGTGATTTGGCCTGGTTTCTGGAACAAAAAGAGAACACAGTGACCTGGCATCTCTGAAACTTCCTGAGAAGTGTAATGGCCTGGAACCTTGGACATGGGCCCAGCCCACTACATGCAAATAGCCCAGTTCTAGCTACTCAAGGTTTATCTAAATTAGGCTTTTCTATTGAGTCAGGCAGAGGAACGCGCCAGATCAGCCTTTAATTTTGGCCCTTTGGTAACGATAGTGACGGCAAGATGAGTTAGACAGAAAGACAAACAGACACTAGAGTACACATTCAGGCTGTTGGGAATCTGGATACAGTTATGAATATGCACATTAAGGATGACCTTCCTTCTTCCCGCCAGCCCTCCAATCCTGTGGTTTGTTTACTATGCAGATCATGTTTGACTTCACAGAATTGGATGTTATTTAAATTCAATTATTGGGAGGTGAAGTTCTTCTCTCTAGTAGCAGTTGAGTAAATTTAGAAGCTGTTAGAGGGAATAGGTGCATTTGTCTTATACCAGTTAAATTATAGGGAGAGAAGCAGGGCAGTGGTGAAATAATTACCAGGATAATGAATGTTGCCGTTTGGACGGCTTGGGCTCGTCTGCTCGGGTTCATCTGCTTCCCTTCTTCATCCCTTTGAGCATTCCATTCGTTTTGTTTTTTTAGATGATGAGCAGATAGAATAGGACACTTACCATGAGGATAGAAGTAGATTATATGTGTGAGGCTTTGTGTGTCAGCGTCTGTGTGTTTCTGAGGGTAAGCGGCTGGGATGAGAATAGAAATTGAAATAATTTTGTAGGTTAATTGGATTCCATATAGATAACTCCAGCTTATTGGGCTTTAACTCTCCTTTTCTCTCTTCGTTAGATCAAATTATCTCACAAAAATTCATAATTCCTCTCTGCTATTATTGGCATACTGTTTGTCCCTTGAAGCCAAGGTTTGGCCTTAGATCCATTGAGAAAAGTATGGTCTGTCTGGGAAGGGAGTATGGATGGGTGGTGGGGCTAACAGACCCTCTTCAGAAAACAGAGCTGTTCATACACTGTCTCCTACAGAATGCACAGAATTCAGAATGACTTGTCTGTGAACAATAATGAATTTTCAGGTCTTGGGGTATCTTTGGAGGTCATCACTCTCCCTTCCCTTCATCCTTCACAGTCTGCTGGCAAGGAGGCCATCATGATAAGTCATTTTTGTCTTGCTTCCGATGCCAGCATACATTGACTCCCACAGTCTGGAGAATGAGGAAATGATTGCCTGCTCTCCTGATGGAAGAAGACGACACTGGGATCTTCCAGGTTATCCTAGCTTTGTTCTTCTGTTCATTAACCCTATTTGGGTTTTGTCTCTTCCTCTCTCAGTCTTTCTCCACAAACCTGGAAGATGGCGATACAAACAACTGATCCATATTGTAGACCCATGATGCTGTTTGGGGCCCATGATATTGTTTGTTACGCCTATAGTCAGAGGTGTATGTGTGTGAGTGTGTGTGTGTGTGTGTGTGTGTGTGTGTGTGTGTGTGTGTGTGTTATTGATAGTCCTCACTGTTTGCTGGCCCCAGAATGCGAGGGCTTCAAGGAGTGACAGGAAACAGTGCCTGACTTTCCCTGTCAGCTACCTGTCATCAGAAACGCTACCTAGGTCTGACACTAGGAAGTCTCTACCTTCTTTGGCATCTCCATGTCCCCAACACACACACACACAAACAACAACAACAAATATGACCTAATTCTTACCCCTATACCCATCCCTCCCTATCACAATACCGAGTTCTAGCCTGGAGGGGAAACTCTGACTTTAAAGTTCAGGTCCTGTGGTTTTTCATAGCAGAACAGCCACAAGACCACCGGACTTTCCTTTACTAATATAGACTCTCGGAGCAAGCTTTAGTGGGCTATTCTGCTTATCAAAAATCTTTGTCTCTTAACTCTTTCTCAACAAATGTCTCCTCCCTACTAAGGTCAGAAGCACGAGGGAGGAGTGGAGAGGAAGTGAGATTCTATTTTGACCTGTCCCCCACCACACATACATCAATGAATAGCCAGTGACTGTGGCCCAGAACTGACTTCAGAGATGGAGATGCAGGAAAGAGGACTAGGGTGCATGTCCTCGTGCTTAGGTGGCAATGGGGATCCAACAAGTTCATATCAGGGCAGGAAAGTTAAGGGTCTTCAAGATAGGCTGCTGTGGGTGGGAGACGAGACAAAGGCAACAGTACCAGTGTGGAAGAAGACGATTTGGGTAACTGAGGCAGTCTGATGAACAGAACTAATTCAGAGCCCAACTCTTCCATTCTCATGGGCACATAACAAACTCTCTTCATTGGTTATCTTCACTCGTGAAGTGGGAGCCATCATTGCTAACCTCACTGCGCTGAGGTGGCAGACGCCATCACATCTACAGACCTGCTCAACAGACAGTGAAGAGAGCAAGATAGAAAAGAAGAAGAAACGAAGGAAGGAAATTCATATTCGAAGGAGGTGGGAAAATGGTGTGATAAACAAGTTTGCTAACCCCCCTTGTAACCCTTCCATATTGGCCTCCAGTTAAGCCAAGTGAGTGCTGACTTGCTCCCTTGCTCCCCTGGTTTCACAGATGAGGCAATTTGTTTTGATAAAAATCTCCCTGAAGCTCTCCTGGTGTTTTGTCTGGATCTCAGCCCTTCGATAACTCTCCCTTCACCTTCATGCTCAGCTCACAACTGTTGTTTGTTTGTTGGTTGGTTTTTTCATATTTCACCTAGAAAATGGGGATGGCAAATCAGAAGTGAAGTTTGCAAGATTTGCAGAAGAGTCTTGGTTCTCGTCTAACTTGGTCCATCAACATTCAACAAGGCTGATGCCCGCCCCCTCCCCCCCTTGTCTTAGCACACTTTGTAGTCTTCCTCAGCTTTCAGAATACCATGTTCTCTGACCTGGCTAGCCTTCTCTCCTCGGCCTCTTCTGCTGGTTCCCAACATCTTCTGACTTCTAAACATGGTCATTCACCGGGATCAGACCTGGTGCCCTCCTTTTTTGACGTATGCTGACCACCTTGGTTATCTCATCTAAGTGGTGGATTTGGACACCACCTCACTGCTGATGAGTCTCATGCTCCTAGCTGGTCTTAGCCCCGGATGTCAGGCTAATGTACGTTGCAGTTCTTCTTGTGCGTTCCCACTCCATAGCTGATGGCCTCTCATGGTTGATCCTTTCAAAAGCGGGGCCCCCACTCTTCACTCCAAAACCCACTTCTTTTCAGTCTCAATTCCACTAGAAGCAACTCTCCCATTCCTTCCAATGCTCAAGTCAAAATTAGCATCGGCCTCTACCGATGCTAATATACCACATCTAATCCACCCACTGACCTCACATACCACATCTAATCCACCCACTGACCTCAATATGTATTTCTCCAAAAATACATCTGGGTTTTGTATTGATACCATGTGGTCTGAAACACATTCCTCCTCTACCTGGATTATGGCAGTGCCCTTCTGTCTCCAGCTTCTGCTTTATTCCCCTCTAGTCCATCTCCAGTAGAGAAGCCAGCACAACCCTGTCATACACAGTTAGATCATGTCCTTTGATGGAGACAAGAAGAAGGGCTTAGAGACTAAGAAAGTCTCCATAATCTCTCGCTCAAAATATGCGAGACTGCCCATCTCATCCATGAATGCCAAGCCCTTACGGTGGTCCACAGCCCTTGCCTCTCCCTTCCCACACCGCTGACTCCTATTTTGACCTCTTCTATTCTCCTTCCTCTCACTTACTCAATCCTCACACACCATCATCTTTGGTTCTCCTGAAATATGTCCGTCACTTTTCTGCCTCGGAACCTTTGCACTTCATCTTCCTGGTGCCCAGATTGCTCAGTCCCATCTATCCACATGGCTTATTCCTTTGCCTGCCTCACATCTTAATTTAAATACCCATCTTCAGAGGGCTTCCGTAGCCATTGGTTATGGAATACAGTGACTTTCGTAGTCGCTCTGACAGAATACAAGAATTTTACTTGATTCTAGATCCACTCAAGTGGGCGACCAAAATGAGCCACCAGGGAGTTCCAGGGAATCCGGTCCATTATGGCAGAGATGGCAGAGCAGTGAGAGAGTGAAGCATCTGGTCACACTGCTTCCAAAGGCAGTAAGCAGAGAGAGATAAATGCTCATACTCAGCTCCTTTCTCAGACACTCTGGGTCCCAAGCTGTTGGGGTACTGCCACCTACACTCAGGATGGGTCTTCCCTCAAGTTAAGCATTTCTGGAAACGACTTCATAAACACACCCAGAGGTGTGTTTCCATGGTGATTCTAAAAGCAGTCGACTTGACAATGAAGGTTACCGCCACAGCATCCTTTTTAGAGTTTTAGTCTGCCTTGTCCTCCTCCGTCGTCCCTTTTCCCTTCCCGTGACTATTTTCTCCCCAGCACATGACAGCATATCTTAGGTAGACACAGCGGACTTGTTTATCGGCTTTATTGCCTTTCTCTACCGGGGAACTTTATGCCTACCATCCAGAAGATGGAACGTAGTACATAAATGCTGAATGGACAAAGGAATGGGCAAACGCAGCTTAGAACGGTCGACAAGTTGATCAAGGTCACACAGACTGCCAGAGCCTAGATAAAGCCAAGACTGTCTAGGAGGAGAGCCAAGCTCTTAATCACCACGAGTCTCGATAAAGGAAAATGACTATAAACTGTGCCCTTAAGGCTGGTGTTTTACTGTTTCCTTGTTTTGGCATTCCAGAACAGCAAACTCCAGCCCAGCATGGGGCTGTCTTTGCCCCACGATGCTATATATATTCCTTCCTGCTCAGTGGCAGGGATGCCTGGTTATGGGTGAGTGGGGAAAAAAGGCAGTCTTAGGCTTACCTGGCGTTGCCATAGCAACTGGGTAACCTAAGGACTCTTGAAGCCAGACCTTCAGACTGAAAGAGGCAAAAACGGAAACAAGCTCAAGAATAAACACGAAAATCTGTGAATGGAGAAACAGCCGTGGCTACCAAGCGCCCCGTTGGTAGAAGAATCTTCGTCCTTTTCTTGGTCCCTCCCACCAAGTTAGTCACAGCCACAGGTAGAAAACGACCTTGTCCTGATTCCTGCCTGTGACACAGTGTCAACCCAAGAGACCTGTGTTCTTCCCTTGTCTAGCATCTCCAAACTAAACGTCCCCCCAAATATTCCCAGTGTCCTGTAGTAACACCAGGACATTTCTGGACTGGGAATCTAGAACACCGCATCCTGGTTCCTGTCCCAGAAGGACAGACTCCCCTAGAATGTTCTCTCTGTGACCCAGCCGAGGCTTTTCTTAAGTCTCTTGTCCTGTCTTACCCATCTGAATGATCTTAGCATGACAGTAGAAAAACAGAATTGTAAGTTAAAACTAATTTAGCAAGAGGGCTTACTATGCTGGGGACTGCCAAGCTCTTAGCATGCTTCATCTCATTTGGTCCTTTAAGGAGGTAAGAGTCATCTGTGCTTGGAAGGTAAATACACAGAGCATCACAAAGGTTGCCTCCATTTGCTTAGCGAGTAATGGGTGAAGAGACATCCCAAACCAAAGTGCTTGATTTCTAAAATACATTTTCTTAGCCACTCCCAAACACTCCACCCCTTGGAGGACCAGTTTCTTTCTTGTCCGAAAGCCCTGAGATCGCTGAGGAAGTATCTGGTCCCTTTGTGTTTAGTGGGCCCCTTAGATCATTGGAGTTTGCTCCACTCTGAAGAGAAGTTGAGCTAGAGGGTTTTTGTTCTTCCCCACCCCCTGGAGCCTGTCCACACCTTAGTGCACACCTTTCCTGGGCATCTCCAGTTTGCCTAGTTGCTGGGGTGACGCTGAGACTAGGTATTGGCCTAAATCTCGGAGGATATGAAAATGATGCAGTACCAGACTGTGTATGATGAAGCAGGAGAGGAAACATGGCTCCAGCTGGCCGCCATGGGAGATTTGGCTGAGGGGCCTGAGGTGGGCCAGAAATATCCCTCCCTCCCCCAGGGAAGGAGACCGAGAGAGAGACTCACAGCACAGACTTCAGTATGGCAAAGCTCAGCGGCTGATGCTGGTCAGAAAGCCATGGCCTCTCATGTTCCCCATGTCACTGACTGGTTCTACGCCATTGCGTTCTTCTTCTTCTTCTTCTTCTTCTTCTTCTTCTTCTTCTTCTTCTTCTCCTCCTCCTCCTCCTCCTCCTCCTCCTCCTCCTCCTCCTCTTACTCTTTTTCTTTTGTTTTTGTTTTGTTTTGTTTTGTTTTTGTTTTTGTTTTTGTTTTTCGAGACAGGGTTTCTCTCTGTAGCTTTGGTGCCTTTCCTGGAACTCACTCTGTAGCCCAGGCTGGCCTCGAACTCACAGAGATCCGCCTGCCTCTGCCTCCCGAGTGCTGGGATTAAAGGCGTGCGCCACCACCGCGGCCCTCTCCTCTTACTCTTATTCTTCTTCAAGACAGGATTTCTCTATGTAGCCCTGGCTGTCCTGAAACACATTCTGTAGACCAGGCTGGCCTGGAACTCACAGAGATCCAGTGGCTCTGCCTCCCGAGTACTAGGATTAAAGGAGTGTGCCGCCGCCGCCACCACCACCACCACCACCACCTCCCAGCAATCTACCTTACTTTTGAGACATCTCTCAGTAAGACCTGGAGCTTACCATTGTTAAGCTAGGTCACCTAACCAGTGAGCCTCAAGGACCCTCCTGTCCCTGTCTCCCGAGTTCCGGGATTCAAGCATGCACCGCTAAGCTCAACCTTCTATGTGAGTGTTGAGGAGCAAACCTCAGGTCCTCATCCTTGTGCACCAAAGCACTTTACCAACTGAACTGAGCTATTGCTCTAGCCCCCACCGCCCCCCCTCTTCATTTTAGCTTTTAATGGACTTCATTTTAGCTTTTACTGTGAAGAGCATCTTCATTAAGTTTAACATGATCCCGTTTGGGCTGCCAGTTATTTCTATCTTATTGTTCCTGAAGACGCGTGGAGTATAACCAGAAGGACCCCAGGCTAAGTTGGCATTTTACCCTAATCAGTAAAAGGACTGTGGCCTTCGTCCTGAGGTACATAAAATATATACATACATGCATATATACATACATATATATTAAGCAATCAGCATAGCACTTGCACAAATGCTAAGTTTAAAAAATCTTCGTGGATTTTTTTCTTTAAAATCTAGCATTGCTTCATTCATCAGATAAATATTTTTTAAAAGGACTTTTGGTACCCTGTTTACTAATATCCAGTCTGCCTTTGGGGTTGTCTAGTGTACATGTGGGGGAATTAATGAGTTGCTTCAGGGGGAACACCTCCGCTCTGGCCTCTTGGCCCCTGAGCCAGGCACTGGGGCCAGCCTGGGCCAAACACCCTTCCTCTATAGATAGGTATGAGACTGTTCAAAGGACTCTAGTGAGATCCAGAGGTCCCCATACAGAGCCGAGGTGGAGAGCGGAGATTGCGTTATCAGCTGCTTCCAGCCAGTAGCTGTTCCTACCTCTTCTCCTAGCTGCGGCTCGGGAAACAAGGGGTGCAGGCTGCTGTCACTTAGTTTCATTGCCAGC
>CABHPP010149666.1:0-18194 GCA_902168425.1 Peromyscus attwateri
TGCAGGACTTAAGTTTGTTCTTTGATGTGATTTATCTTAGGAAGAGTGTAAGCCAAAGATTCTTCTCTCTCAGTCATGTCACCTCTGAGAGAGCTTCTTGAAAGAGAACATTCTGCCATTCCTCTGCCCCACTGCTGCTTCCAAGGTTTCTGAAAACATGTGATTAAGTACGTAAGCATGTGATGCACTTGCACTCAGCCCTTTGTCTTGCCGGTACTGAGAAGATAGTCTTTGGATGAATATGTTCAGGGAGGAATTTATCGAGATAAGGCACCAGAAATATTGCTTCTAACCTAAGTCAGTGTCCTGTAAAGTAAATATCCACAAAACTTATCAGGTTATATCTTCATGTTCTTTTCAGAACTCTGGCCATATTAATGAAAAAGTATGTTTTTCTATTTTCTTTTTTAATGGGAGTTTCAATTTATTTCAGTATGCCATTATCCATTTTGCTTAACTGTATATTTGATAGAAAGCCAGTGCCATTTCTTTTTCCAATACATCTAATCTTATCTATGCAACCCGGAACTATACAGCTTATTCTTCTGTAGTTTTTCAGAGATTCCCTTGTATAGTCAGTATTTCAGTTACCTGAAATTGTAACCAAATAACAACTACACAAGACACATGTGCTGTGTTTTGAACACACTGAGATAACTTTTGTTTTTTTCTTACTTTCCTTCTGTGACTTTGTATAGTGGGAAGAAAGAACCTATGAACAAGTAATCCATGTGCACTCACTGGATTTCACTCATTGTGTAAAGCTCTCAAAGAAAAATGTGATCACTTTGTCCAAGTAAGAGAAGGGAAATTAAAGCAAAACCTAAGTTTCAAGAGATAAGTAAGTGCTGACAAAGACACACTGAAGGCAACATGTTCAAAGTCACAGAGGCTCTGTGACAGGGTCAGAAGAAGTAACATGAAAACACTGAGTATAGTGGAGGAAATGAGAAGAACCTGGTGTGGAGCAATTAGATCATCTGAGAAACACCCAGCCACTGCCAGGTTGGAAAGGAAGTGGTCCGTTAAAAGCATGATGCTAGCTGACTGTCCAACATAAAATGATTACAATTTGTGCTTCCAGCTATCAGTACTGTTTCACACTTCCATTCCTAAGATTATCATTTCTACCTCCCTAATGATCATTTAGTAAATATTTTCCAAATAATTCAGACTTAAGAAATATTCTCCTATTATTTTTCTGCCCTTCAGAAACTCCAGAAACATTAAGACAGCCTAGGTGGTTTTAATTTAGGTGAAATAGATCACAAATGTTTGAGCTGAATGAGTAGCTATACAATTTCTATCCTATACAAAGTGACAGAGAGATGGCTCAGTAGATAACGTGCTTGTGAGCAAGCATGAGTACTCATGTTCAGATCAACAAAACCCATACAAAAGGTCAGACCCAGCACTGAGACACAGACAGGAGAATACGTAGGACTTACTGGCAAGTCAGTATAGTCAATTGGTGAACTCCAGATTCAGTGAAATAAAATAAACAATGTCTCGAAACATAACTTAGATAATAATTTAGAGAGAAATTCAGTTTTTAACTCTGACCTCTACACACACACGTACAACACACATACACACACACACACACAAACACACACACACACACATACACACAGAGAGAGAGAGAGAGAGAGAGAGAGAGAGAGAGAGAGAGAGAGAATAAAAAACAAAACAAAACATCTGATACTAACATAATGTTATTCACTGAAATGACTAGCACAAGTGCATGGCATGCAACATGCAGTTGAGAAAATTAGCAGTGTGTACAGGGAGAGGAGGTCATAACTTAGTGAGAAAAGCCAGATCCTAGAAGATTGATTCCATTACAGGAGTATCAACCAAAAGAATGGCAGGAGAATGCATTGTATATCAATAATATTTACAATGCCAGAGAGATACAGAAGAGGAGAATGCAAAACACTTTGGTTAACAAATGCAAGAGAGTAGCAGTCTAGTCATCTTTGTTTTACATCTAGTATCCTCCTATGAGTGAGTACATACCATGTTTTTCTTTCTGAGTCTGGGTTACCTCACTCAGGATGATTTTTTCTAGATCCATCCATTTGCCTGCAAACCTCATGATGTCATTGTTTTTCTCTGCTGAGTAGTACTCCATTGTGTATATGTACCACATTTTATTTATCCATTTTTCAGTTGAAGGGCATCTAGGCTGTTTCCAGGTTCTGGCTATTACAAACAATGTTGATATGAACATAGCTGAGCAAGTGCCCTTGTGGTATGATTGAGCATTCCTTGGGTATATGCCCAAGAGTGGGATAGCTGTGTCTTTGGGGAGATTGATTCCCAAATTTCTAAGTAAGCGCCATATTGATTTCCAACGTGGCTGTACAAGCTTGCATTCCCACCAGCAGTGGAGGAGAGTTCCCCTTGCTCCACATCCTCTCCAGCATAAGCTGTCTTCAGTGTTTTTGATCTTAGCCATTCTGACAAGTGTAAGGTGGTATCTCAGAGTTGTTTTGATTTGCATTTCCCTGATGATTAGGGATGTTGAGCAATTCCTTAAGTGTCTTTCAGCCATTTGAGCTTCCTCTGTTGAGAATTCTGTGTTTAGTTCTGTAGTCCATTTCTTAATTGGACTGTTGGGCATTTTGATGTTTAATTTCTTGAGTTCTTTATATATTCTGGATATCAGCCCTCTTTCAGATGTGGGGTTGATGAAGACCTTTTCCCATTCTGTAGGCTGTCACTTTGTCTTGTTGACTGTGTCCTTTGCTCTACAGTTGATTAGCTTGAACTGTTTGGGAGGCACCCAGGCAGTGGGACCGGGACCTGTCCTCAGTGCATAAGTTGGCTGTTTGGAACCTGGGGCTTATGCAGGGACACTTTGCTCAGCCTGGGAGGAGGGGACTGGACCTGCCTGGACTGAATCTACCAGGTTGAACTGAATCCCCAGGGGAGTCTTTGCCCTGGAGGAGATGGGAATGGGGGGTGGGCTGGGGGGGGAAGGCAGGGGAGGGGTGTGGGAGGGGAGAGGACAGGGGAATCTGTGGCTGATATGTAAAATTAAATTAACTTATAAAATAAAAAAATTAAATTAAAAAAAGGAAAAAATAAACAAATGCAAGAGAGGAGAAAATAGAGAAAACTGATAATGGCATTCTGTAGGGGACCATAAGTAGGAAAGGCGAGTGATGTTAAAAGCTTTATGTCAACACTCTGTGCATTCTAAATTGCTCTGTCTCATCAAAGGGGATTTCCAGCTCCTATATTTTTGATGTCTGTGGATAATAGTTTCAAGCCAGTAATATAAAAGAACTTCAAAATTATGTAAAAGACAACTCTATAATTCATAAAGCAAAAGATCTCAGGTTTAAACAAAAGACTATTTTATACCTTACATACCAGGAAAATAATGATATCCATAGATTGCTGTGATTGAGAATGACTTTATTAAAAACTAATGGCACACTTTATAAAATGACTACTATATCAGGCACAATTCTGTGCCCTTGGTAGATTCCAATGTTCAAAATAGAAAATTTGGATGGTGAGATGCCTCAGTGGGTAAAAGTACTCACTATCCAGCATGATTACCTGAGGCTGATCCCTGGGACCTACAGGGTGGAAGAAGCCAACTTATGCCATTGTCTTCCTTCCTCCTCACACATACTGTGGCGCATGTTCTACACACATACACACACAAACACTTATACATATAATACACATGCCCACATCACACACACATATACACACCACACGACACACACTAAACAAATTAAGGAAAAAGTACCTGGAGAATCTAACCAAGTGGAACTTAATGTTTAGATGAGATAGGCAGAACATTAAGGGGAGTATACTGAATAAATAGATCATATGTTAGTAGTGATGGATAAATATTTCTTAAGTCTTGACTAATTTGACAGAGGATAAGATTATAACTAAGGATGAAGGGCTTTTTATAGTACCAGGTTCACCTCAATCCAGTTTTATTGAAAATATTGAATTTGGATTAATACTTGATGGGGGGGGCAGGTGATGAAGGAATTGCCAAATTCTTATTGGTAGAAAAGTCAGTGTCCATGAAATAAAAGGTCACATGATGCCTGGTTGAGGAACAAGGAAGGAAATTTTCCAGGAATTCAGGGAGGAATAGAAGTGAAGAGCAAAGAGAAAGAGACATGTGTCTCAGTTTATTGAGTGCCTTGTGAGCCAATGGAAGAATTTCAGCTTCATTTGGAGTGAAATAGAGGGAATCAAAATTTGAGTGTAGGAATGAATGATAAGTCTCAATGTCATTAAAGGGTCAAATATCTGAAGCATCTGTAACGAACATAAGAAGGCAAATTTGGAAGCCAGGAGGTTATCAAAAGAAGACTGTGCTACATTTAGTTGAAATGAAGGCAGCTCAAACAAGATAAGCTTTGGAATTAATGCTGGATTCTAGACATATTTTTGCAAATGTAATCAGCACCATTTTCTAGTTGAAATATAATGTGAGATTGGGGAGCCACATGCTTGTGTTTTAACAGAATAGCAAAGGGGATGAAGTTGTTTACACATTGTACAAGGAAGGCTGCAGGTGATGGACACTGAGAGATCGTAGTCTCATCAGAACAGGTTAAGAGAGAATTAAATGTTGGAGATAGCAAGTATTAACAATGCTTTCATGGAGTTGTGAGCTCAAAGGAGAGCTATCAAATGGGGTGATATGGTCAGGAAATTTAGATCATTCCCCCTTAAGACTGCCTTCATCCATTAACTGATGGAAGGAGATGCAGAGATCCACAGCCAAGCACCAGGCTGAGCTCCAGGGGTCCAGTCCAAGAGAAGGAAGAGGGATTATGTGAGCAAGGAGCATCAAGATCATGATGGGGAAATCTACACAGGCAACTGAATCAAGCTAGTAGGAACTCACGAACTTTAGACCAACAGCTATAGAACCTGCATGGGACTGAACTAGGCTCTCTGCATGCGGGAGACAGTTGTGTAGCTTGATCTGTTTGAGGGGCCCCTGGCATTGTGATCAGGATCTATCCCTGGTGCATGAACTGGCTTTCTATAGCCCATTACCTATGGTGGAATGCCTTGCTCAGCCTTGATGCAGTCAGGAGTGGTTTGGTCCTGCCTCAACTGAATGTATCAGACCTTGCTGACTCCTCGTGGGAACGCTTACATTTTTGGAGGAGGGGGTGGAGGATGGGTGGGAGAGGGTAAACCTGTGGGAAGTGGGAGGAAGGATGAGAGGGGTATCTGTGTTGGTATGCAAAATGAATTAAAAATTTCATAAAAAATTTTTAAAAAGAAAGAAAATAAAATGTTATGCATGGAAAAAAAAAGATTAGAACCAAATGAGTCTTTGTTGTATCAACAGAGATTCAATCAAGAAAGTAAAAGCACAAAGAGAATAGGATAAATGACTTACAAACGAGATTAAATCTTTAAAGAATATGTCGGGACAATAAGCTTTCAAAAGAAGTTGGTAAAAAGTGATATTACTAACCATCCTCCTGATTGGGCAACCAGTGCTTGAGAGGAAATCTGGAAACCTCCATTGAAGTGGAACCATAATGAGGAAATACTGAAGACTAAATAGCCTTGTCTTCTTCATCTGGTCCTAGGTCTGGGGTTAATGATACAGTTTGTAGCCAGAAAGAAGAGAGGCAGACAAGCTGGAATACACCATAACATATGCATCCATCCCATTCCACATGAAGAAGCAAAGAAACTCTGAGATTTCACCACATTTATTCACAATGACCTCTAGAGAAACATGACAGGGGCTGAACTTTAACTTTCAAATCTCAAGTAAATTTCTGTCTTGGACAACTTTAATCTGGAACCCAGATGAAAAGAGTGTTTTCTTATTTAAAATTAAAATCTCAGCTATGTTTACACAAATTATTCCAGTGAAAAAATCATGTATAGGCTGATTCATTGAAGAAGAATGGTGATTTCAGTAAGAGAAGCTCATACACCTGTTGTGATGTCCTTGGGTAGACAAAAGTGCTCAGCACAGATAAAAAACAAACAGGAGATGCATTTAAAGCAGAGCACAGGTATTTTGAGTTTATGAAAACTTAATTCCCAGAAATGGCAATCATGAATCTGAATACATTGATAATAAAGCACTAAGACAAAGCATTGAAATCATCAGGGTAGAAAAAATTGCCACATTTTAGGAGATAATTACCATTTAGCTAAATATAAATCTTCATAGAAGCAGGTTAGTCTCTCATAGCAAGAAATAGTGTTCTTTTTTTTTTTTTTAGTGTAGCTCAGTATTGTGGCATATTAAATGTAGGTAAAAAATAAATACAGCTACATATATACTTAATTCTAATGGTGAAATAATCACTTATATGGTGCTAACTTCAGTTACTACCTATAATCCCATGAATTCAATTAGCTTCATTCATTTGTGCTTGTTCTCTCTCTCTCTCTCTCTCTCTCTCTCTCTCTCTCTCTCTCTGTCTCTCTCGTGTGTGTGTGTGTGTGTGTGTGTGTGTGTGTGTGAGTGTGTGTGTGTGTGTTTAATATATGCATCTGTATGTAAAGGTGTGCTCACCCATGTACGCACATGTGGAGGTCATGAGTCACCATCATTTTGTTGTTGCTTGGGTTTTCCTCAATCGCTATCTGCCCTATTTTTTGAGACAGGTCTGTCCTTTAAACTACAACTTACCACTTGACTGGATCCCTCTTTCTCTTCTACACCTCTTTCCCAAGTGCTGGGATTACAGATGTGCCTTGATCCAAACCCAGGTCCTCATGCTGGCACAGCAAGCATTTTCCCCACTGAGCCGTCTCTCCAGCTCCTCATTTGCTTTCTGTTCAACACTCCTCTGATCAGTACATCTGATTGCCAATTTGACAACTTCAACCTTAAATTCTCCAAGGCAACTGTGGTTCATCCAGGTCCAAGCTTAACGTGTTGTTTTGTCATGTGATAGCCCCTCAAATCCCAGTGGTCCCTCATTATAATACTTCAGCCCACAAACGTGCTAGAACTCTCATCTTTTTCTCTGTATCATTCAATCTTCCTGTATCTTCATATAATTGTGCTGCATTGTATACAGCTCTAAAATTTGCTAGTTATTTCAGTGCCT
Organism: Peromyscus attwateri; assembly: GCA_902168425.1. Classification (NCBI taxonomy): domain Eukaryota; kingdom Metazoa; phylum Chordata; class Mammalia; order Rodentia; family Cricetidae; genus Peromyscus; species Peromyscus attwateri. The sequence continues at coordinate 7,086 of CABHPP010149666.1, forward strand.
ATCAGAATGCCACACTACTCTGTGCAATCTAACCTTCTCATGGATCATCACAGCAGACATATTGTTCACCTTTTCTGTATTCTTTCTTTAAAATTATTTAGTCACAATTACCTCTAATAGCTATCATAAACTATGCTTGCCAATACAATAATATTCAGTAATTCTCTTTTTGCTGCCTATTAATGTTTCCTTCCTGACCACTTAAATCAGAATATGGAAAAACGTATAAGAAACATCCCTTCCAAAGATTACAAAGGCACATATATTATTTTTTCTATTATTTGAGAATAATCATTACATGTGTATACAAGAAATTTTACAACATATTTCATTATTGCTAGTTACAACAGGACACAAAATCTAAGTTGTTACTGCAGCTAAAATCCCCAAGATGGGAGCCTGTTTTAGCGCACCATGTTCACAAGAAAGCTTCAAAAATGCATAAGGTTTCTTGGGTGGTTTAATCACAAACAGCATGTTTAGTTTATTAAATAGGCTAGACACAGTTGTACCTGACACTAAACAAAATGTAACTTAATAGCACCTTTTCACATTATTCTTACGAGGGACAATTTTTTTAAATTATTTTCTATGAGTATATTCGTAAGACAGTGGGCTAATTGGTGATAGATGAAACAACAGTAACTATAACCCGCAGCAGAGAGTATAGTGCAGACTGTATCCTCCTGGATTGCATTAGTTATATTTGTTGGATATTTTTCTTTCAACATGACAGTCATTTTGGAAGAGGAAGCTTTGATTAAGAAAATGTCTCAGGTTCTGGCTATTACAAATAATGCTGCTATGAACATAGTTGAACATGGGTCCTTGTGGTATGATTGAGCATTCCTTGGGTATATGCCCAAGAGTGGTATAGCTGGGTCTCGAGGTACCAGGCTCTGCTGACTCCCCAGGGGAGACTTTGCCTTGGAGGAGGTGGGAATGGGGGGGGTTGGGGGGAAGGCTGGGGGGATGGGAGGAAGGACAGGGGAATCCATGGTTGATATATAAAAGGAATAGGAAATCTCTTAATAAAAAGAAAAAGAAAATATCCCAAACAGAATGGTCTATAGCATGTCTATAGCATATTTTCTTAATTAGTAAATCAAGTGGGAGAGCCTACCCCATTGTGGGTGTTGCCAAACCCTGGGCTGATGCTCCTGGGTGCTATAAGAAAGCAGACTGAGCAAGCCATAAGGAGCAAACCAGTAAGCAGTCTTTGTTCAGGGAGTTTTCATCGGCTCCTGCCTCCAGTTTCCTGCCCTAAGTTCTGCTGATGGACTGCACTGCAGAAATTATTAAGCTAAAATTAATTAATTAAGCTAAAATATATCCTTTACTTCCCAAATTGATTTTGGTCAATGGTATTTTTATTACAATAACAACCTTAACATGTTTCTTATGAAATACAATAACAATTGCACAATGACCAACCGGCCTTCACCTTGATTGCCTTCTGAAAGGACTTTATTTTTCCATCAAATCATTCTAATGATCAGTGAAATATTGGGAAGAATAGAGGATAAGAAGTCATGGGCTGTATAGCCTGAAATTTTAGAAGCAGGATCTGTGTAATTGAGTGTTGGTGATATTTGGCACAAAGAGAACTACTGGCCATAATTCATCTAAATTTAAAAGAAACTCTTTTTCCAATATCAAAGCATCATGAAGAACTCAGCGCAAAATAAATTGCCAATTTATGACTTTAGAATTTGGTGATCTATCCAAGGACTAATGTTATCTTATTATTAATATTAGAGAGGGGCAAATAGTAGACACAAAGAACTCTCCTAAAGGCAAATCTAAAACAGGCAAGCAAGTATAAGTAAATATCATTGATTGACATCAAAACACTAACCATTGAGAGAGAGAGAGAGAGAGAGAGAGAGAGAGAGAGAGAGAGAGAGGAAACCATTCTGCAGATTATGTCCTATTTAAAATGAATTTTAGGGGGTACAAAGATATATTTCTACCCATAACATTATAAAATATAGTGTGGGGAAATAAAACGAGCATTAAAATATTCATAGGGGTAAGCAATTAATTTTAAAAACACCTGAAGTAATGATATCTTATATTATATTTATCAGAATAGTATGTGCTCATATCATAACATAACTTAAAGTCTTATATAGAGCAAGTTAGGACCATCAGGAGAAAATTATTCACTATCCATTTCAAAATATTTTTGTGTACATGCCCTTCTTTCTAGAATCTATAAGGATACCAATGCAGTTACTGTGTAATAGAAAAATGACAGACAGATACACAGTTGTACAAATGATTGCAAATCCTCAGAGCTTCTCTTATGTATGTTCTCTTTAATTAAATTTTCTAGATAGATAGATGGAGATATAGTATTCTTTTTTGTAGATGTATGGAGATTAAAACTTACAATAATCCACATTGAGATGGCTTTGTGCCCTGTGCTACAAGTGCTCATCAACTTTTCTGTTGGGGCCTACAACTTACTTTGTTATAAGAAGAAAAGAAGTTATATGGCCAGTAGTGGGCAATATGTCAACAATTCTTTTTTTGTTTGTTTGTTTGTTTTTATTATTATTAAGAAATTTTCTATTCATTTTACATACCAACCACAAATCTCCCCTCCTCTCTCTTTCCACACTCCCCCAGCCTCCCCCCTATCCTCACCCCATTCCCACCTCCTCCAAGTCAAGGTCTCCCATGGAGAGTCAGCAGAGCCTGGCACTTTCAGTTGAGGCAGGTCCAAGCCCCTACCCTCTGCACCAAGGCTGCTCAAGGTGTCACACCTTAGGCACTAGGCTCCAAAAAGCCTGCTCATGTACCAGGGACAGATCCCGGTCCCCCTGACTGGGCCCCCACCCCCCCAAACAGTTCAAGCAAAATAACTGTCTCGCCTATCCAGAGGGTTAGTCCAGTCCCATTGGGATTCCATAGCTATTGGTCCATAGTTCATGGGTTTCCACTAGTTTGGCTGGCTGTCTCTCTAAGTTTCTCCATCATGATCTCAATGTCCCTTCCTTACAGAATCCCTCCTCTCTCTCATCGATTGGACTCCTGGAGCTTGGTCTGGCACCTGGCCGTGGATCTCTGAATCTGCTTTCATCAGTAACTGGATGAAGGCTCTATGATGACAGGATATTCAGTAATCTGGTTATTGGAGTAGACCAGTTCAGGCACCCTCTCAACTATTGCTAGTAGTCTAAGGTGGGGTCATCCTTGTGGATTCCTGGGAACTTCCCTAGTACCTGACCATTCTTGATAAAGCAAAAAAAAATATCTATATCATAGGTAATCTATGACCTACTTCACAAACCTTTGTCCTGGACATGTGGAATGCCTTAGCTTCAGCAAGGTCAGAGAGTCATTATTAAAATATGGACTTATAAATTAGTCAAAAACATCCAAGAGAAAAAAATACCATAGTATATCATCAACTAATTTCTCATACTCAACTCTCCACTGCTGACTTCTAGTCCATTACTATTACCTATTTCTCTTCTGTTTATTTTCTCTTTTTTTTCTGGTGGGAAACCTGAAAGTCACACTTTATCTGAAATTAAAGCAATAAGATGACAGGCCACAGCAACATTTCTGCACCATAGGAAATCTCCCTCAGGGAGAACTGAGTATATAAATCTACTGTGTAAAAATAGACATGATAGACTACTCTTTATCTCCTGATTCGCTTGGAAAGAATCAAAGACTCATAAGTAGAGAAGAATGCCTTAGGGAACAAAAAGAAACCAGCAAATATGATTGATGAGTTTTGAATTCTAAAATTTAATAATTCAATTTAACAAAGAGTTTTGAACATCTTGCTATAACAAATATTATTGAACAGAACAAAAATTAAAAGAAATTCTTCAATGCTAGCTTGGTTATTTAAATCACCCTGTATTTGAGTTAATATTTAATTTCCATTATCTCATTAGACAACCAATGTATAAGTCTTTATTGTTTGTCAGATATTTTACTAGAGATATGATTTTCAGCTCTTTTGGATAGTATTGCTTGGGGCAGGGGATCAGGCCATATTTGGAGACTACAGCACAGAATAAGAGAAACAGAGAATTTTACAGAGCATAATTACAAAGATTTGAAAAGCCAACATCATGAGGGTAAGAGTGGCAAGAGTATTGGGAGTAATCTCTAGCATTTTCACATCTAACATGAGAGTAGAAGAAGCTATCCAACAGAAAGGGAAACAACAAATATTACAGAAAAACCACAAGCAATGTATTGGAGACAAGGTCGTATGAAATATTTAAGTAACTACTTACATTTCACAGCAAAGTACAATTTTCACGGCGGAAGAGATGCAAACTGAAAGAGCTAACTTGTACTAAGAAGGTGAATTACATCTTGAAGGAAGAAAAGTTCACACCTTGAAGAGAGAAAATGAATTCTGATGTTCAGAAAGGTAATTCAGTCTTCCAAGTAGAATCTATGTTAGAGAGAATTAAGAGTAGCACTACAGAACACAACTGGTCAGAAGAATAATTAAATAATTTATGCAAAGGATGATTGGGTACATGTATGTAATGAGGAATGATGTTGAAAGAAGTGGGTGAAACTGAGCATTGTTAATGACGTAATGCAGATGGAGCTTGATAGTATTTTGGATATGAGACAAAGTGAGATGTTGGTTTTAGAACAAAGATATAAGATAAAGAAGAAGTTAAACAAAAAATTTTGGACGTGTTTACTCTCTAGTGACCAGATAGACAAATAATCATCATGAATTATGAGCTGAGACTGAAGTTCAGTATCGAGAATAAACTAGACATAAGTTAGAGGAACATTAGCCCCGGGTAAAGCAGCAATAAAAGTAATGAGAATGAGCAGTGTATTTCAGTTTTAATTTATAAACAGTAAAATAAGGAAGCCTAAACTGGGAAAAGATCTTTATAATGACTTATCCAAGGAGGAGTACCAATGAGACAGGAGAAAGGAAAAAATGGTACCTAGGCAAAAACAAAGGAAGTGTATGAAGAAAAATGGACAACTCTACTACGCTACTGACTGCTGAATGTTCAGATGAGCAGACCGAGCCATCCCATCTGCCTAGCACAGGATTCTTTGGTGCCTTATAATATGCTGCCAGGCCTCTTCTCATCAGCATGTGGTTGTTTAGGGTAATTTGAATGAAGTTTCAAGTAGGACATTTGCATGTTGCATCCTTTATATTTCCATTATTTCATAACAATTGAAAGTTGGATTTTTGGTATGATGTCTATTCCATAGCCAATTTATAAGGAGTGATTTGAGTTATAAGGAGTATATGACTGCTTTTCAAAAGAACAAAAGTCATACTTTTGTCATTAGTGACTCATGCAAAACTATGTTGGCACCTAGATACAGACTTACAACACCAGACTATGGCATCCAAAGGACAGAAAATTCATTTAGTTTGACTGTTATATGTCCCGGCACTAAATGTTATAAGTAACATGAATTAGGTGTTCAGAATAAAATCCTGACTAAATAATGAATGAAACACCTGAGAGAAAATGTAAAATTATTTGATATTTTATTATATAATATAAAATTAGGGATTTTTAAAGCATGGAGCAAAATAAACATTAACCCATTTGAGAAAAAGGATTTCTCTCAGGTTTTTAGAAACTAATTACTGGAAATAAAGGTCCTTCTTTCAAACTTTTAGATGCATTCACGCATGTATTATCTAACAAAAGTTCTTAGTTGACTATACTCTAGCAAACATTGCAAGAAACCATAAAAGTACCCAAACTAACTGAACAAATGATTCCAGTGACAACAAACAAAACCAACACAAGGACAACATAGTGCAATGTGAAAGCAACAATTCATAATGACTCACTCATGACAACACAGTTGAATTAATGGCAGGTCCTCGGGAACCTGCCATTAATCTCAGTCACATTACGTAAATCACTAGCTAGAGTCTACGACAGAGAAATGTATCTAATGCCTCTATTTTTCTGTGCTAGCATATTAAAGATAATGACACTATTGCTACAAACATAATAGTTGAACTTTAGGTGATTTATTTTATTGTATATTGTATTTGTTGACAACTCATGTGAGAATTTGAGTGGAAAGAATACTGTGGTAAGCTACAACAGAGAAAAGCTTAGAACTAAAACTCGGTCAACTACCCCATCTTCAGACAACTTTAGAAGTCCAAAGGCAGGAAGAGTAGAAGCATACCTAGCCTAGAAACAAGATGCTAAATATAAGCTGTAGACAGATGAAGAATGACATAAGCAACAAGTGTCAATGGAAACAGATAATACAAAGCTCCATCCGCACTAATCCAAAAGGAATCATCCGTATAGTCAACCTGGGTGGGTTAACTTTTCACTAACATCAAAGCAGATCACTATTTTAGTCCTTAATATTTGTCTATTTATGTTGTAAAACAGTTGACGCAATTTCAGAAATTTAGTGTAAACAATGTGTAAAGTATATCCTAAGGAATCCTTCTTCCTTTCTCCTTCTCCTTTCATTTTCTTTTTATTTCTTTTTGCAATGGAGAGACACTTGCTTCTTCACAAAGACACTCAGAAACTTTAGCTCATATTTATGATTCAAGGAGTGAGGCATTTGCCCACTGGCCTGCTGTGTTCTGGCAGAGGAGAAAGAGATGAGAGGTGAAGGAAAGAACAGCGCCAGTCCCTTCTGGAGGAACAGTCACACTGCAATGCACATAGATATCACACTTGTAATTTTCCTTCCTTGAGGGTGTTTCTTTATTTGTTTTAGCCTTTCTAAACTGGCTTCATTGAATTTTATATAAACTTACTTATTTGATGTTTTTCCTCATATTTTCATGTATGCCTAGCATTGCAAAATCCCAGAGGAAATACCCCAGCCCATGGTGTCCAGGATTTAATCGATAAGATCCACAGATAATGTACAGAGTTTAAAAAGTTCAATATTTCAGGCAAGAGAGATGAAGAAAAGCCACTACTTATATATACAAAACTGAATGATTTTGTTGTCTAACTAGACCATAAACATTTTCTTCCTTTTAATGAGATTTTATTTAGCAAATATTACATTGTTAGTAAAAGGAAATAACATCAGAATGTGAAGTGAGAACCCACAAAGCCTGGTCAAGAATTTATTAAGATGTGCAATGGGAATACCATACTCCTGAATACAGAACAAAGTAGATGCTGCTGTGGAACCAGCTGTTGTCTGCTGTTCTGGCCAAGGATGATGAGAACCAATCTCAAGCCACACTTCTCCGTTGCTTGCTCCTGCTCTGACCACCCAAGAGAGAGCCCTCGACCCCCCCTTCCTCCGTTCTTATCTAGTCATGTTCGCAGACAAGACCACACCCTAGGGCTTGTCACTCCAATGCAACTGACTGAATGACCGCTATGGCTTGCTAATAGCTCTGACCCCTAGGCAACTTTATTTATTAACGTACAAATAAAATCACATTTCAGTACAAATAGAATACCACTATAGATTTGAATATTGAAAACAAAAATATCTAGATTCTTATTTTTTAAACTAGTAACAAAAATTGCATTTCATATTTTTTATTCATAACCATAGTTCCAGTTGCTAAAAGTATGAAGACCTTTTCTATCTCAGAAAGTTTGATCTACACAGAGGTTTTGTAAATATGATTCTGAACATGCTAGGAAAATATGTAATTTCAGAACATGGATGTAAGTCCTGGTATGAACACTCAGTGCACAGACAGGAAGATGGACAAGCAAAAAGCACAAGAAAAAAAAACTGCGACTTCAGGAAGTTCTGACTTAGATTTCAAGTTTTTCTGTTATTTATTCTTGGTAGCACCTATTATACTAGAGAAAGTAAAACCTAAGATGACTGTGAATTAAGCAACTGTGAGCCACAAATTTATCAGAATATTGTTTTCAGTTGAGGAATGTCCTCCAGTTCCTAATATGCCATTTAAAGGGTTAGACAAATACTTCTAAACATCTTCTTAGGTATTACTGATGTCGGAGTATCTTACACCTTCACTATATAACAATCCTTTTTATGGTTTTAATACAAAATTTGAGCAGAGCAGATTTTTAAGAATACAAGCCTCAAATTATTTTTAGACAGTGTTTCATAGAAGCCTTTTATTATTGGGTTGTCATATTTCTTAAAGTGAGATGTAAAGATTTTGTTCAGATGTCCATTGTTGTTACCAGTAAGGTCAATTAAAAGAGGAAAATATTCTGACTGAGAATTCCAGTCTCTGTTTATTTCAACCTTTTCATTTTTCTTATATCATCCTAGTGTTTATGAGAAATGATTGGTTTATAATAAATGATACTGAATAAATGAGTTGGAGAGATGACTCAGAAATTAGAAGCCTTTGCTGTTCTTGCAGGAGGCTAGAGTGTGGTCTCCAGGACCCACACCAAGGGTCTCATAACTGCCTGGAACTCAAGCACTGAGGATCCAATGCACTCTTTTGATCTCTGCAGGCACCCACACACATGTGACAAATACATATTACACACAGAGAAAGGCATGCAAATAAAAATAAAATGAATCCTTAAAGAAAGATATTGATAAGAGATGATTGAGGATATGAATATTTAGATGATGGCATCTGCTGTGGGATGTTCTGTATGACAAATATGTTAATAAATAAAGCACTGATTGGCTGGTAGCCAGACAGGAAGTTTAGGCGGGACTAACAGAGAGGAGGATTGAGGGAACAGGAAGGTGGAGGAAGACACTGCCAGCCACTGCCAGGACAAGCAGCACGTAAAGATGCCGGTAAGCCACAAGCCACATGGCAAGCTATAGATTTATAGAAATGGGTTAGTTTAAGATATAAGAACAGTTAGCAAGAAGCCTGCCACGGCCATACAGTTTGTAAATAATATAACCGTCTGAGTGATTATTTTATACGTGGGTTGTGGAACTGCAGGGTTTGGTGGGACCTGGAGAGAAGCTCTCCAACAACAGGCATCCTAGTATATGATCTGTGGATGCAGGACCTGGAGTGTATTGGGAGTGCAGCAGCGTTACTGTGGGGAAGAAGAGCACAAATGGCCCATTAGTTCTTCTGCCTTAAAATTAACCAACCAGGGCATTCTTCTAAAAATTGAGCATATTCTTATGCACAAACACCAAAGTTTTCTGTAGTTCCTACTGTTCCAGTTACAAAAACATCAAGGTTACTAAATTCCAGAGCTATAGTTTCAAACTTAATTTTCTTTCCAAAATTCTTTTCAAGGCTGGGTAGAGTCAGGTTGCATGGGCTAGAATAAAATAGGGCAAAAAGAGAGTATAGAATACTTCTGAAAGAATTATCCTAAAAACCATTTTACCCAAATTAAAAAAAATCTGCTTGAAATTTAATTTTTTAATTAATAAATGGTATTTTAAAAGAGCACAAGTAAACAATTTTTTTTCAAATTTCACGTTCTATGGTTTTGATTTGGGATTGAGGTATGGATGAGATTGCCTTAGAAGAAAGTCTCTCTGTAACTTCTATAACAAAACATAAAGTACACACACACACACACACACACACACACACACACACACACAATTAAAAAGAGGAAAGAAATTTGAGAGAGAACAAGGTGGTACATGGGAGGTTTTGGAAAGAGGAAAAGTAAGAGGAATGAGATATAATCATAACTTCAAATATAAAATGCATTAAAACTATTTAAAATGCATTGCAAGCACATACTAATAGAAGGCTGCGTGTATTGGTTGTTCTCCTCATCTCACACTTATCCATGGAACAATTTATTTGTCAGAGTGTGGAACAAGAGTTTAGAACAGTAAATCTATAATTGAGTCTCACTTGAAAATGACACTTAACAACCCATTCTCTAAAGGAAACAATTCTTCTCTCATCCCAGATATCAATAAATGCTAAACTAATGTGAACAATACACTGCATTAATAGTACTGTTATTAATAATCAATTTGGAGAACCGGGGCTTGAGGCCAGCATCGTGGGCAGCTGGGAATGGCCCCTTCCCACTCTCTGAATTGACATTTCATGAGCAATTGCTTTCACTTTTTTCTGCCTCAGAAAAGACACTAGAAAACGGAGGGGGGAAATCTCAGAAGCAGAGCAGTTTTATTTGCTGCTGTCAATAATGTTTCCTGGTGCTGCTTTTCCCCCTGAAAGGGGAAAGTTAGCTGTCTTGTTAGTTTAATCTGATGCAACCACTCTCACTATGTTTCAAGCCATTTCCTCAAACATATGCCCTTCCAGGCTGCATTGCTCTAACAAGATAGCACAAGAAAACACTTTAATCATTTATATGGACTTTGTGGGGTGCCTCATGTATGTAAATACTTTGAGCTTGCTCAGAGGCTTTCATATTTTAATATTCTATTTTATCCCAGAAACATTTTTTTTCCTGTGGTCTTACAGCTAGGATGAAATTCCAAAACAAGAAACCCAGTGGCTTCTACTCTCCATCAAAATTCAGGTTGAGCAGCTGGTCTGTTTGTAAGGGCTTAATTCAACAGAATCCTGGAACCACCACTTTTGCACAAAGGTGCAGTCTGTCTTTGGGCACTGTTCCCATTAAAGGAATGAGCAATAGAAACCAACTTTGATTAAACTAAAAAACATTTATTAAAGAGATTATTAGTAAAACATGCCCCAGCTGACAGAAACAAAGAAAGTACCAAAGAGGTAAGCTGAAAGATGGAAAGGAGCATCAAAAGTTCTAACCAATGCTACACAGACAAATTGAATTCATCATGGCTTCTCTTTGGATAACTGTGATGAAAGAATTCCCATCACTTTGTAGAGTTTCTAAATCCAATGGTGGGTTTCCTAAAATTTGACAAAACGAAATGGGACAGGCCTTTGACAGCTGACATAAAAAGAAAATGTCATAATAAAGGTGTTGGGCAGAAAGGAACAAAACCAAGAGCTGATACCAGAGGAGATAGAAAATGTGCTAGATATGTCAGAAGAAAGTAGGGGTTGAAATTACATACTCCACAGAAAGTGTTCCAGAAAAAAAGAAAGAAAACTAAACAGAGTCACCCCTTCCTTTCAGGTAACATTTAGTACCACCATGTGTAACAACAACTAGCACAATTTTACACCCAAATCAAATTACCATTAAAATTAGAACAGTGTGTGTGTGTGTGTGTGTGTGTGTGTGTGTGTGTGTG
>CABHPP010149666.1:18294-41760 GCA_902168425.1 Peromyscus attwateri
TAAGATGTTGTCCAAATGAAAAATAATGGAGGTTTAGACTGAAATTTCCTCTAATAATTAAACAAGGACCAGGACCTAAATGTTTTATTTTACCATCAAAAAATGATTATCACACTAGTGATAACATTGTTTAAAATAACTAAAATTTTAGACTAATAGACTATCCTGGGTACCAGGCCATCTATGTTTATGAACTCCTACCATCTACATTAATTTTATGTTAGAGACCTCATCAGTTTGTCCATTTAATTGATGAAAATTATAAAATACAGTGATTCAAGGATGATTATTATTGATGTTTTGCAGACAAGGTAATAGGAAAGGTACACCAAATCTGATAACAGCTTTCAGCCTAACAAGTGTTTCAAGTACCTGTTCTTTATCAATTGAAATCACTCTGAAAATCTTACTATCACTTATTTTATAGGAATCAATTTGAGTAATAAAAATGATAAATTTCAGGAAGTTTATTTTGGAAATGGTCCCAAATCATGACTATTCAAGGTCTGACCTAATAAACCATTATGCTTTAGTTACCTCTCCTGAAGTCACCAAGAGCATCAGAGCCCAAGTTAGAACAGGTCATGGAGAAAGAGCACTGATGCAGACTAATGCACTAAAACACTTCAGAGAAGGCATAATCTTGCCAACATTTTTTTCCAGTTAGCATACAGAATTTCTTCAAATACAGTTGAGTCATGCTGTAAGAGACAGTTTCACTTTGAGTCATCCTTACTGATAATTCACAAAATACTAAACAAAAGTTTGAGCTAAGTCTCAGGTCACTGGCATGCCCTCCTGGCAACATGGGTACAAGTGAGGCTGAGGAAACAGCTGTGGACTGTCATTTACTGGAGCTGATGGTGTTTGAATCATAAAGAAATCGTGTCCTCTGGCACATTTTGAAAGAATAAATAAATGCAGAATGTCTTTATACAGTGTGGGCTTTTTGAGGTAACACTGGATGTTGCAGTACTTGATAAACCTCAAACAATAGTACCTTCCAGTGAGATCTTCAGAATTAATAGTTTAGGTTCTAAGCCATGAGCTAATAAATAGTTTACTAACTACCAAGCTTGTTTGTGCTGTTACTGGCTCTGCTGGTGAGGCAGGGAAGGTGCTTTGTTCTACCCATCTCACTCATCAAAGTTTCAAGTTTATAACTTGATGGGCTGAATTGCATAACTACTGAGATAACAATGAGCTTTCCCTTGTGATGTGCTTAGCCAGTTCGTGGGATATCCAAATGCAGCCTGGTTTTCCAGTCTGTAGTGATTTTTGTACCTACTTTCTACCAGCACTAAATGACAAATACAATTATTTGTTGAGACAACTAATTTTCTTACACATAACAGTTAGGTTCTAAAGTTTCAATATAAATGATCATGTTTATAAAAATGACGTATCATTAAAAAATGATGATCATCACTAATGAAAGAAATCATTATCTCAAGTATTTCCAACCAACTTGAAAATAAGGACATCCTCTGCCAAAAGGTGCTTTTTCCACCTAAGTGTTTCCATGAGGAATATGTTGGATAATTTCTCTACAAGCCAAAAGCATAAATAACTTGCTTTTCTTTCCCATTGTTATTTTTCCCTACAGTAGTTCTCAACCTTCCTAATGCTGTGACCCTTTAACGCAGTTCCTCATGCTATAGTGACCTACAACCATAAAATTATTTTCAATGCTACTTTATAAGTGTAATTTTGCTACTGTTATGAATTGTGATATAGATATCTCATATGCGACCCCTGTGAAAGGGTGGTTCAATCCCTAAAGGGCTCATGCCCCACAGGTTGAGAACCATTGCCTTACATTCTCATTCTTGTATGTATAAATATGTATTTCAATCACATATGTATGTTAAATAAATAAAAGAGGCTAGGAACATTTGGATATACCTAGTTATATACGAATAATTATTTAAGTTTGACAAAATTGTTATGTCTAGGCAAGAATCTCATTCAAAGAAAAGATAACAGTCCCTTAATTCCTACCCATACTCATCTCTCATAATCTATTCAATAGAAGATAAAAGGATGTATATGAAGCTATAGCGACTCAGAAATACTGTCTTTTTCCTCTACAAATGAAATTTATAATAGTAGATAGCATGTTCATTTGGGAAGGCAAAACAATTACTGTAGAGAAAGTATCAGCATAGACCACATGTATCTCTCCTTTATCTTCAAACAGGAGATAGAGAATTGAGACTTCTTCTAAACTAGTAGTTTCCTAAAAACATACAATACCCCCAGAGAGCTTCATGAGCAACTTAGAAGAAAACTGCGTTGCATATAGACGATTCACCATTATCATCCCTCTCCACCAATTTTTAAGACGCAAATATGGTTCTCATGGCTCATACAGTAATGTAAAAAAAAATTACCAAAGAGACCAATACATACTAGAAGTCTGAGCTCACTTAACATAATGAGTACCATTCCATTAAGTGAGGAATGCTAAATGATTGTTCATTGTACTCAAGACATTGTGGACATATTTTTGGCAAGTTCCTGTAGATAATGTGTTGTAGGCTTCTGACTTTTAACTTTTAAAGTTGGTAGAATTGTAGACTAATCAATTTGTTGACTAGTAGCATGTGTTCAAGGGAGTATATCATTCCAGGTACTCAATAGCATGCTTGACCAAATTTAAGTACAAAGTAATAAGATCATCCCATTCCCTCAAGTTCTCATCCCCATGCCCTCCCCTCAATTGACCCCCCATCCCCAGTTTACTCATGGATATAACCTCTGTTTCCCCTTCCCAAGGTGATCGGTACATCCCTCTTAGGGTCCTCCTTGTTTCCTAGCTTCTCTGGAGTTGTGGGTTATAGTCTAATTATCCTTTGCTTTACATCTAGTATCCACTTATGAGTGAGCAAATACCATGTTTGTCTTTCTGAATCTGGGTTACCTCATTCAGGATGATATTTTCTAGTCCCATCCATTTATCTGCAAATTTCATGATGTCATTGTTTTTTACTGCTGAGTAGTAGTCCATTGTGTATATTACCACATTTTCTTTATTCATTCTTTGGTTGAAGTGCAGCATCTAAATTGTTTCCAGGTTCAAGCTATTATGAATAATGCTGCTATGAACATAGTTGAGCAATTATCCTTGTAGTATGATTGAGCATCCCTTGGGTATATGCCCAAGAGTGATATCATTAGGTCTTGAGGTAGATTGATTCTCAATTTTTTGAGAAGTTGCCATACTTATATCCAGTGTGGCTGTACAAGTTTGCACTCACACCAAACAGTGGAGGAATGTTGCCCTTGTTCTGCATCCTTTCCAACATAAACTGTCATCAGTGTTTTTGATCCTAGCCATTCTGACAGGTGTAAGATGGTATCTCAGAGTTGTTTTGATTTGCATTTCCCTGATGACTGGGGGTTTTGAGCAATTCCTTAAATGTCTTTTGGTCATTGATATTCTTCTGTTGAGAATTCTCTGTTTAGATCTGTAACCCATTTTTTAATTGGATTGTTTGGTATTTTGCTGTCTAGTTTCTTGAGTTCATTATGTATTTTGGAGATCAGCCCTCTGTGGGGTTGGTGAATATCTTTTCCCATTCTGTAGGCTGTCATTTTGTCCTATTTACTGTGTCCTTTGATGAGCTTGGGGAGGGACGGAGTAGGAGAGCAATATCTTGATATAGGGAGAGATTATGAGGTAAGAAAGAAACCTGCTGCCAGGGAAACTCCCAGGAATCCACCAGGACAACCCCAGATTTGACTACTAGCAATAGTGGTGAGGGTGCCTGAACTAGCCTACCCTGGTAATCAGATTGGTGAATACCCTAACTATCATCATAGAGCCTTCATCCAGTAACTGATGGAAACAGATGCAGAGATCCACAACCAAACACCAGGCCAAGCTCTGGGAGTCCAGTCCAAGGGAGGGAAGAGGGATGATATGAGCAAGGTGGGGGATCAAGATCATGATGGGGAAATCTACAGAGACAACTGAACCAAGCTAATAGGAACTCACGAACTTTAGAACAACAGCTGTGGAATCTGCATAGGACCAAACTAGACCCTCTGCCTACCAGAGACAGCTGTGTAGCTGGGTCTGTTTGAGGGGCCATTTGCAATGTGATTAGGAGGAAAAAGGATGAAAGGGGGATCTGTGGTTAGTATGTAAAATGAATAAATTTTTTAGTTAAAAATATATAATAATGAAAATAAAAAAGTAATAAGATGTGTGGCTTCTCTGTGGGCAAATGTTGTGGAGATATGTACAGATAGAATGAATATTAGTCATCATTACTCATGTATTTATGCAGACCAAAGCCCTGAATAAGGCTGAAGTTTACTTATGCTGTTTATGTGAACAAATCATTCTAAATATTCTCACCATATTTCATAGAGAAAGAAGAGAATGGATGGAAAGTACAGTATTGTATTCTCTAATACCAGAGAGAAATGCACTAACCTTTTCATCCATATTTTTGCTGCAGGTTTTGTTAATTCACATTCTTATTTTAATGATCCTTAAATAAACCACTTCCTGCCAGGGTAATATTTGAAATTGACTGCCTATATGACTATGACAGAAACCCAAGCAAGAAAACAAAATATTTATGAATTGCTTTATGCTAGTTTATCAATAATTTCTAAGAAACTAAAGGTAAACAATAAAGGTAAACAGAAAAGTTAGTTGTAAACTATAAAAGTATGTTAATTCAAAATTTGTGTACAAAATAATATCTTATTAATAGCTGTGGTGGTATTGTGTTCCCCAAAATATTGTGCACCCTAATAAACTTATCTGGGGTCAGAGACAGAACAGCCACTAGATACAAAGGCTAGAAAATGGTGGCACTCACACCTTTAATCCTAGCATTCCAGAGGCAGAAATCCATCTGTTCAAGGATACAGCCAAGCATGGTGACTCATGCCTTTAATCCCAGGGAGTGATGGTAGAAAGCAGAAAGGTATATAAGACATGAGGACCAGAAACTAGAAGCATTTGGCTGGTTAAGCTTTTAGCTGGTTAAGCTTCAGGCTTTCGAGCAGCAGTTCAGCTGAGAGCCATTCGGCTATGAGGACAGAGAGGCATCCAGTCTGAGGAAACAAGATCAGCTGAGAAGTTGGCCAGGTGAAGTTAGCTGTGGCTTGTTCTGCATCTGATCTACCAACTTTCACCCCAATAACTGGCCCCAGGTTTGATTTTATTAATAAGAACTTTTAAGATTCATGCTACAAATAGCTACCATGTGTTGAATCTCTGCTTAATGTCATGAAGTAGATCTTTAGATGCACTGTCTTGTTCAAAGCCCACAATAGATCTTTTGCACAATTACACAGTTTGTAAGTGGGAGAAACTCTAAATAAATGCATCCACATTCTGTTTGATCAGTTCTATTTGGATCTCACCTTCCTAGCCTGTGATAATCTATCATACGATTCATTCCCCTTCATCACACTTCTTTTGTCTAACAAGCTAGACATAGATTTACTTTTCCTATTTCCATACTTTAAAAGCACATTTTTTCTGTTCTTTTATTTTTCAGTTCTTTTCTGTTTTACAACCTACTGAAGTTCTATTGCACTGGGCCACAATCAATCCTTTACATATTAAATAAATTAAGAAATCAATCAAAGTAAATATTAACTAAGTAAGGTTATATTTAATGTGTAAATAATGGACATATTTACTGTTATGATATCTATTAGTTAGTGTTCAATGGTTCCAAAAATGAATGAGCAAATAGAGACTGCTCTCTTCTTTAACTCTAGGTGTTTTTATTCTACTTCATTATTTTATAATTACAAAGAAATTTTGTTATTTTTAAAAGAAGCACACTCATATTAACTTTCATCTATTACTTATTAAATACTTTTTACTAATAATTGTCCAAAGGGTGCTGACTGGAGGCTGTAGACTGTACTTGGAGCAGCAGCATCACACTGGGGTCTACCAAGCCAAATGTAGGATGGGTTGTGACAGAAAATTGCCTTGCAAGAAGATGCAACTTCATTACAAAAACAGTTCTAAGTACAGACATTAAGATCAGGGGTTAATTAGTGGTGAAGAAAAGGAGAGTGGCCGGGCGGTGGTGGCACACGCCTTTAATCCCAGCACTCGGGAGGCAGAGCCAGGCGGATCTCTGTGAGTTCGAGGCCAGCCTGGGCTACCAAGTGAGTTCCAGGAAAGGCGCAAAGCTACACAGAGAAACCCTGTCTCGAAAAACCAAAAAAAAAAAAAAAAAAAAAAAAGGAAAGAAAAAGAGAGTGTCCAACAAAACAAAGACACATATCAGTTTTCCTTTAAAACACACCAAATATTGTCAGTTCAATCCATTCCTATGTTCTCTTAATTTCAAGGAAATAAAGATAATACTTAAGAGGTTAAAAAACCCACAAAATCTACTTTAGAAAACAAGGGAAACACTGTAGATTACAACTAACTTAAGGTAGGGTAGTACAGTGATCTAATATGTACTGTGAGCTATAAACACAGAAAAGGGAACAGAACACAGGGCAAGGTGTTCAGGCATTACTAGAATGAAGATAAGACTTGAAATAAATAATCTTGGAGTGGGGTAGGAAAAAAAATAGCCGCAAGTACATTACTCGGCTGTGAGACAGGGTCAGGAAGGTGTTTCAGAGGCATTCAAGAAAACTAAAGCAATAGATTAAAAAAAAAAAAAAAGATAGAAATGTTGGGAAACAGAAATGTGTGTCAAATTCCATTCTACTGGAAAACCAAAATAGATAATAAGGAATGAAGGCAGAGGATAAAATAGTTGATAAGATTATAACCACAGACAATTCCAAATCAAAGGAAGCTTTTCTGGTAGGCATCAATTTGAAAGGGTCCTGAGGCAGAGAAAATTCTCTGTGTATACCAAATTGTTTTCTTGACCTCTTGGGCACACCAGAATATATTTATTATTCCTTCCTCTGGTAGTTAGGCAAAAATCAAATGTATGATTAGAGATGAAAAGACTCTGTGTACTGAAATGAACATTTAGAAAAAGAGAAATTGATAAACACCTAATTGGATGATGGTGGGTAGCCAAAGACAGTTTTACAGGTCTAGATACGCTTGGAGTAAATATACCAAGCAGGAAACCAGAAAGAGACTTTTAGGAGGGGTATATCTTATATGCAGGGGGTTGAAGAATGTAGATAGCGTTAAAGTAAAGTGGACAATACTGGGGGTGGGGGGTTAAACAAGGGATTTCTGGGGATATAGGAAAAGTGAGGAGACATGAGGATGAATTAATCAATCCAGGCAGGGTATGAAAACTGGGTGTGAAATAGGAAAACTGCCATTTTGTAACCATAGGAAATACCTTAACCAGTCAGACAGAAAAAAGGTGTCCTAAAAGCTGTGAGTTATTAAAGAGAAATCATATTTCTTGGGATGGGATATCTTCTTACAAGTTGCTGGTCAAGGAGGACCCATAGGTCCCCCAAACAATACAAGCTCTGCCATTTCTCTTGGTTGTTCACAGAACTAAACAATAAGAACCATATTGCTGAGAGCACCACATACCTTGGATGTGGATATAGAAAACAAGATAGACTTGACCTGTAAGACTCCCTCATGCTGGTTTGCTTTCTTAGTCCCAGAAGCTGATATGGGAGCTTTTGACATATCAATGGCCTTACCCATCTGTGAATCCTACAATACACAAGACCAACCTATCAAGTAAGATGTGCCCTCTGTGCATTGGTAATATTACTGTTATGAGGGTAATCAATTGCTCTCTGGTCCACAATATGGAATCCATGTTGTTAACTATAAGCCTAGCAAAAAAACTACCAGGGGAAGATTAAAGGTCTTTGGAGAGAATTAAATACACTGTTTTAGTAACATGGAACAACATCAACCTACCTGCTAAATATGTGTGTTTATACACATAGACAAATGTTATGCTCAGCCTTAATCAAATAGCTCTATGCTTACAATGAATGATGGTAAATAAAAAATTCATAGCTGCACATAGTCTTTTTCCCTAAACAAAACTAGATGATAGAAAGAAGGGCTGTGAAGGTCATCTTCTAGGCAAGACAACACTGTTTTAATTGTGAACTTTTGGTTCTTGTACTTGATCTACACACAATAGAGGAGGGACACATAGGCTCAAACATTCAGTGCTGAACTCTTTGCTCCTGCTAGATTCTGGAAGAGAAGAAATCAAGGCCTTCAGCTGTGTACCTACCCACTGATGACCCCACCAGGCTCCAGGAGATTGTTACAATCTAACAGTCACAGAGATGTCCCTGGTTCAACTAAATGGTACACAGAACATAATCAAATGGCATCAGTCTGGATAAGGGACTACTTACTGGTAGGGAGGAGGGGAGCTTAATGGGGATGGGAGAGAGACAAGAGAAAGCTAAGGAAAAGAGTAAGCAGGAAATATTATATACATGTATATATTGTCAACAAACAAATTGATAAAATTTTCAAGATAATTTTTAAAGTAAAATATTATTTATACATTTTTAAATTAATCCCATAACAAATATAAGATTACCAAGAGGATCATAAAGCTTACCAATTAATAAAAATGAAAGAGAAAAGATCAAAATTTTAAAACTCAGTAGCATTTTTCTAAACTAGAAGAAACCAATTATACAATTTATTTTAAAGACATTTTACAATGAAAAGGTATATAAAAAAGCAAATATAGTAATTAATGGCTAGATTTGCAAGTTAGAAGGACCTCTTCTAACAGATATTTCAAAAAAAAAACTTTAATAAATTCTCACACAAGTTATCCAGTTCATACAATTTGATTCACAGCAGTAATTTTCTCCAGAATTTATGGAAATATAAAGGTTTAATATTAAACCAGGCAAACTAAGAGTAAGAGAAGCTGCTGATTCATTTTGACTTGAGTCTTTAAAAAAAACAAAAACAAATAAAGACAACAAATAACAAAAAACAAGAAAAAATAACTAAAAATAAATGTAATTGACCAAGAATAGATAATAGTATTGAAAATCAATAAAAAGTAGAAATTGTAGCTCTGTATGGTGACACACAACTGTGATTCTATTTTTTATGATTTGGAAAGAAGATGCTCACAAGCACCAGGCCAGGCCAGCTTGGGATACCCAGCACAGCAAGCCCCTGTTCTAATAAATAAACAAATAAGTGGAAAATAATACATTTGAAATAAATAATTGGTAGAGGTAACACAACAGAAAAAATGGATATAAGTAGCACCAGGACTACTAGAACATTTTGTGAAGAAAAGATTTATAGTTCTTACAACACAAAAATAAAATTGTAGGGAAAAAACAGATTCTGAGACTGAATCAGAAGAAAATACGGGAACACTTGTAGGATTTTTTGATGTGAGAAAGAATGTTGTTAAAAGAACTAGAACTATACATCAAAAGGAATAACATTTGGTGATTTTATGAAATCATGACTCAAACAGTAGGTGTTATAGACAGTGTAAGCATCTACATGAGGAAAATTCTCGAGGGCGTACCCACCCTTGTGATTTTGCAAGTGAACAAACAAAATCTGTAATGCACATCATCTCCCTAAACCACCAAAAGCAAACCACAAATCTCAAGTGAAAACTGCAAAAATGCCTAAGTACTCAGTGCAGAAAAAGGACAACAAATGCTTAACAATTATACAAGTGATGTTTAATATGAGAAATGGAAATTAAAACAAAAATATACCATTTACTTCTCTATCTAAGTGGAAATCACATATTAAATATCACCAGTTGATGAGTATTTATGAAACTCTGCTGGCAGGATTCTGAATGTCTACATACATGATGGAGGATGATCTGTTAGGTATTATGTAATGTTTCAGTGCAATCCTTCCCTGGATTACAGGTACCAGAGAAACACACATTGGCACCAAATATGTTGACAAGTATGCTGTATATATAAACTGGAGAGCAGTGATAATGTTAATGGAAATTAATTGCATCTGCACAGCTCACTACCTAGTCACTTTTTTAGGGTTGTCATTTTGACAGGAAAAAGAAATAAGTAGAATGAGACTTATAGCACATTATTTATAAATACTGAACACATGTCTAAGAAATAATGTTACACATTTAGTTACTGATGCACAGAAGCATAAAGAATAGAAAGCTATAAAAAAAAGTATAAATCACATCTGAGGAACTATTGGTATTAGTATCTGCCAGAGGAGGAGACAGAGCCAAGACGTTTGCTTTTGTTTGGTTTGTTTTTATAATGTGATACCTGGTAGATTGACCACACTCCTGAGCAGAACTGTAGGAATACTTGGGCAACACAAACTGGACTGGATAGGATTTAAAAAGAAAAAGAAAGAAGGAAAAGAGAGAGAGAGAGAGAGAGAGAGAGAGAGAGAGAGAGAGAGAGAGAGAAAGAAAGAAAGAAAGAAAGAAAGAAAGAAAGAAAGAAAGAAAGAGAGAGAAAGAGGGAGGGAGGGAGGGAGGGAGGGAGGGAGAGAGAAAGGAAAGAAGGAAAGAAGGAAGGAAGGAAGGAAGGAAGAGGTGGGAGAAACTCAAAGACTCCAGGTTGGGTAGGTAGAGAGAGGAGGGTGGAGAGGGTTGATGTAGGAGGGGTTGTGGAAGTGGAGCGAACAAGATCAAAATACATTATATGGAATTCTTAATTAATACAAAAATTACTTTTAATACATTTATTCATTTATTTTATATCCTGACTGCAGTTTCCCCTCCCTCTTCTCCTCCCAGTACCTCCCCTCTGTTCCTACCCTTCCAAACCACGGCTTCTCTGTTTCTATTAAGGAAAAGGGCAGGTCTCCCATGAGTATCAACAAAACACAGCATATCACATTTCAGTAAGACTAAGCACCTCCCCATGTAATAAGGCTAGGCATGATGACCCAGTATGAGGAGTAGGGTCCTAAAGGCCTGCAAAATAGTTGAAGACAGCATCTGTTCCCACTGGTAGGAGTCCCATAAGAGGACTAAGCTACACAACTGTCACACGTATGCAGAGGGCCTAGGTCAGTTCCATGCAGGCTCCCTGGTTGCAATTTGGTCTCTGTGAGCCCCAGTGAACCCAGGTTAGTTGACTCTGTGAGTTTTCTTGTGGTGTCCTTGGCCCCTCTGACTCCTACAATCCTTTCCTTTCTCCCCCTCTTCTGCAGGCTTCCCTGAACTCCACCTAATGTTTGGCTGTGGGTCTGTATCTGTTTCCATCCATTGCTGGATGTAGCCACTCTGATGACAATTGAGCTAGGTACCAATTTGGTCACAGGAGATGACCAGTTCAGACTAAGTATCCTCTATTGCTAGGAGTCTTAGCTGGGGTCATCCTTGTAGATTCCTGCGAGATTACCTTGTGCCAGGTTTTTACCTAACTCCAAAATGCCCCCCCTTTCCAGTAGTCTCTTTTAGTATACTCCCCCTACACCCATGCCCCCCAACCTCTTCTCTCATGTTCCTATCCCTACTCACCCTCAGTCTACTCAGGAAATCTCATCTATTTCCCCTTCCCAGGGATATCTGGGTGTCCCACCCATGAACCCTCCTTGTTACCTAGTCTCTCTGAGTCTGTAAAGTGTAACATAGTTATCCTTTATTTTACAGGCAAAATATCCAATTATGAGTGAGTATGTAACATGTTTGTCTTTCTCAGTCTGGGTACCTCACTCAGGATTTTTTCTTTTCTTTTCTTTTCTTTTTCAGAGCTGAGGACCGAACCCAGGGCCTTGCACTTGCTAGGCAAGCGCTCTACCACTGAGCTAAATCCCCAACCCCCAGAATTTTTTCTAATTCCATCCATTTGCTTTCAAATTTCTGGTGTCCTTGTTTTTAACAGCTGAGTAATACTCCGTTGGTTAAATATACCACTGTTTTATTTTTTTTATTAATTCCTTGGTTGAGGGGCATCTAGGTTGTTTCCATGTACTGTGTATTACAAATATAGCTTCTATGAACATAGTTGAACTGCTGTGGGATGGTCTGTATGTCAAATGTGTTGCTCTGATTGATCAATAAATAAAACACTGGCCAGTAGCCAGGCAGGAAGTATAAGCGGGACTAACAGAGAGGACAATTGAGAGAACAGGAAGGCTGAGGGAGACACTGCCAGCCGCTGCCATGACAAGCAGCATGTGAAGGTGCCGGTAAGCCACAAGTCACGTGGCAAGGTATAGATTTATAGAAATGGATTAATTTAAGTTGTAAGAACTAGATAGCTAGAAGCCTGAGCCATTAGGCCAAACAGTTTAAATAATATAAGCACCTGTATGTTTATTTTATAAATGGGCTGTCGGACTGCCAGGGCTTGGCAGGACCTGGAGAGAAAACTCTCCAGTTACATTGAACAGGTGTCCTTATGGTATGATTGAGCATCCTTTGCATATATGTCCAAGAGCAATATAGCTGGGTGTTGTGGTAGATTGATTGCCAGGTTTTTTTTTTTTTTGAGACACTGCCATATTGACTTCCAAAGTGGTTGTACAAGTCTGCACTCCCACCAGCAATGGAGGAGTGTTCCCCTTGCTCCTTATCCTCTCCAGCATGAGCTCTTATTAGTGTCTATGATCTGAGCCATTGTGACTGGTATGAAAGGGAATGTCAGAGTCATTCTGATTTGCACTTCTCTGATGGCTAAGGATGTTGAAACAGAATTCTCAACCTGAAGGAAGAGAACTATAGAAAGGAAAGCAGAGGCAACAGGCTTGGTGCTGGATTACAAAAGGAAACAGTGATACATTAAAATTCCATTAAATGTGTTTGTCCAGTACAATTCATACTTGTGCCCTGAATAAAATCATCATTTAAATTTATTCATCTATTATCAAAATTGAAATAATAGTAGTCAGGAAATATAAAGTGGTTCTCATTGAAAGAATATTTAAAGTAGAAAGACAAATTAAAATCACACTCTTTCAAGAACTAAAGTCTTTTGTTGTTGTTGTTGTTGTTGTTTATAAAGACAGGGTTTCTTGGTGTAACAGCTGATTGCCTGAAACTCTCTTTGTGGAGCAGGCTTAACTAGAACTCACAGAGATCTCCCTGCCTCTGCCTCCTGAGTACTTGGATTGAAGGCATGCACCACCACTGAGCTCAGAGCTAAAGTCTTAAATGCCATTAGTTAGTAAGGCAGATTTTCTGTAAGCACAGTATACATTAACCATTTCCTGCTACTTTCTATACAAAGGGCCTGAGTAACCAGGACATCCAAACATAAAATATGTAAGATTGTGTCATTGCAATGCAAATTTCCAGGTTCCTGAAGGATAACTTCCTACATGACAAAGGTTCATATTTCAAATGAAATTAGGCTTGAAGTGTGTTTGCATATAAAAGCTGGGGGCAACTTTGGGTGTTATGGAGAGGTCTGTGCTAGTCAGTTTTTGTCAACTTGACACAAATTAGAGGAATCTCATCTGAGAAGAGCTCTCTATCATAGTGGTGTGTAGACAAGTGTGTGGATAATTTTGTTGTTATTAATTGATGTGGGAAGTGTTACTCGGGGCAGGTGCTCCTGATAGGAGAAGCAAGCCAGTTGGCAGTTTTTCTCCAAAGTCTCTGGTTCATTCCCCACCTCCAAGTTCCTGTCTTGGATTTCTGCTCTGACTTCCTTCAGTGATGGTGTGTGATCTGAAAGTTGTAAAATGATAGATAAACAAACAAATAAATAAATAAATTCTTTCCTCCCCATAAATTGCTTTGGTTATGAGATTATCACAGCAAAAGAAAAGCAAACTAGGGCAGGTGCTGTCCACTCTTAAATTTATATTGTTTTAAACAAGTTTTCTCACAAGCCACAAGACCACCATGCACTACTGATCTACTTGTCTTTACTTCCAACACTGAGATTACAAGCATAAGCCACCATGCTTGTTTTTATTATCATTATTATTTTAGTAGCGGTTCTGTGTATTTAACTCAGGTCTTTGTGCTAGCTTGCAAGCACTTTAAGGACTAAGTTATTGCCCCAAACCCCAAATCCTTCTTATGATTTTAAAAACAAAATAATAAAATATATAGTCATTTTAAGCTACTGCTATAGTTACCTTTTGTCTAAAACATGTTTACTAAAATGAATAAGAAACAAAAAAACCCTATCAGAATAAATGAAGTACTATCTAGATATAACTCAGGTTATTTTTATATTTTTATTTATTTATTGAAAATTTCATATATATTGATCATATTCTTTCCCCTTCTCAACTATTCCAGGATCCTTCCCACCCTAACTTTACATTCCTTCTCTCTCTTTATAAAACAAAAACAGAATATCACACACACACACACACACACACACACACACACACACACACACCAAACAAACAAAACACATAGTCTGATTTGTGTTAGCCAACTACTCCTGGGCATAGGGCCTGGCCATAAAGTATAGGATATATCTACTGTCATTCTACTGATGAAAATTGATCTTCCTTTTTCCCAGAATCTATCGATTGCAAATAGCTTCCTATTTAGAGATGGGATTCTGTGTCCACTTCCCCTTCTCCATGCTTGGATTTTGTCTGGTTGGTACCTTTGCAGGTCTTTTGTGTGCTTCCACCATCTCAGTTTCAAAGTTATATGTAAGGTTATATATATATATATATATATATATATATATATATATATATATACATATATTCAGCTCTAATGTGTCTAGAAGACTGTTTCCTTGTAAACAGGCATTTCCTGTCCTGACTGCCATATCCAAATAACCAACTCTGAGGCTGAATATGAATTGTAAATGCTCAGTCAATAGCATGTGTAACAAGTTCAACTTGTTACTAGCTAACTCTTATTAATTAACCCATATTTCTATTTATGCTTTGTCACCTGGCACTACTTCAATTAACATTGCTCATTCATCTCCTGCTTCTTCTGTGTCTGGCTGATGACTCCTAACTCTGCCTTTCTCCTTGCCATCATCATTATATTGATCACCTTGCCTATTGGCCAATCAGCATTTTATTAAACCAGTTCCAGTACAAATCCTTAAAGTGTGCAAGAAGATTATTCTATAGCACTTCTAGCTTTTTGTCTAATTAAAAAGAAAGATTTTAACCTTAATATAGAAAAACTATATGCAACAAAACAGTTTTCAAGTAAGAATTACAATAATAATATCTAATCCATCTACATTTGGCAAAATTAGAGAAAATACTTATCTATCTTACTTTGGTGAGTCTACAGTTTTTTATCTAATTTACTTTCTATTATAACTAAGGAAAACTAAAATTATAACTATTTAGTCTTCAACTCCATCAAAATCCCAGAAGGGTGAAATGTTACTTAATGACAGGAACATCAGGCCTCCTGGACAGTCACCTAAAGTTCCTCTGTAATGTTGGGGTATCCAACTTTGGCCTATAGGCCTAGCATATCTGACAGACTTTCCTGTGAAGCAGGGAATTCTGAAGGACTGTCCTACTATGTCTTGGCAAAGTTCAGCAGTCACCTTTTTTGCATCCTGCTGGTCCAGATTGAACAGTAACTGTCAGCAATTGAGGCAAGGGCAGTTTCTTTGCCCATATGGCTATTTTGGCCATAAAGAAAACAAGCTCTATATGAAGTTTCTTCAGTGCCCATCATCTTCTTTGAAGTAGATTGGTGCTTCCAGGAACAGACATGTCTCACTGTCATAAAAAGCCTAAGTTATTAAAAAATTTTAAATGCCACATTCTGTAGGTCTTTAAAATGCTTGAAGTTTACCCATTTATCTGATATATATATCTGTATACTCTGAAATATATCTCTGTATACCTAGAAAATCTAACTAACATGAATAAGTTTGATAGATGGGTGACTATTATAGATGACTAATTTTAAGCTGTATTTTCAACTTTGCATTACATTTTTAAATGTGCTGCTTAAGCAAAACATTCCAAACAAGAGTAAAAACACACATAAAGCATAACAAAAATAACCTCATTGGTATCAATATACAAAAATCAATACCAATTTAAAGTATTTGAGACAAGTAGTTGTCTTTTGGTTTAATAGTAGATTCAATAATCTCCCATTTTAGCCTATTTCTATATCCCCCCTTTTTCTTTTTAGAATGAGATCCCTGAATCTAATCTCCTTTGTTCATCATTCTTCCTGAAAATTACCAATAGCAACTTGTAACCAACTCCCCTAAATAATGATACACATTCATAATTTATTTTGGGGAATATGGGCATAGTTCTCTAGAATACTTCCTGCTGATTGAGGGTGCTGGTAATCTTTGGGGGACCCTGAGAAAATTTAGGATTGTGGTCCAATCCTGGCTAGAGTATTCTATGGGCTGGATCATCTCAGCCAGCAACCTTGAAGCTGTTCTGAATGTAGAACTCATAGGAACCTGCAACAGAGGTGCTCTGAAATGTTGGATCATCTGGGCAATCTGTTCCCATTGGAGATCTTTCAAGGGATCTTTGTAACATGAATCTTAAAAGGTCTTATAAAAAAAAACCCAGAGCCAGATATTGGGGTGAAAGCTGAAAGATCAGAGAAGCAGAACAGCAAGCCACTAGCCTAACTCTACTATATCCTCAACCTCAAGAGAGCAAGTTGCTGTTTCCTCACACTTTATATACCTTTCTGTGTCCTGCCATATTACTTCCTGGGATTAAAAGCATGTGTCACCACTACCTGGTTCTGTTTCTCTCATGTAGCCCAGTGTGGCCTTGAACACACAGAGATCCAGATGGATCTCTGCCTCCTGAGTGATAGAATTAAAGGTGTGTGCCACCACTGCCCGACCTCTATGTCTAATCTAGTGGCTGGCTCTGTCCTCTGATCCCCAGGTAAGCTTTATTGGGATACACAATATATCACCACAGATCTTCCTCAATCAAACCTGATTTTTCTTAACCCAGAATGAAGCCACAGCCTCTCATTTCCTGTGGAAAAAAAAGAATAACATCTCCCCCAAAGTAATGTATCTTTTGACTTAAATTTTGAAGTCAAGATAAATAAATAAATAAATATTTATCATATATATATATATATATATATATAATAGCAGTTTTCATAATCCAAGGTCTCTTAGCAGCCAAAAATTTAAAAAAATTTTAAATACAACAAAATAATATATGTAATCCAGATTCTCTGTGTATTTTCCATCTTTATGTGGTTTATATTTTTGTTACTCTATTCCTTTTTAAAAAACTTTCTCTACTGTTTTTCTTTTCTCTACCAAGCTTGCATATATTTTTAAACACACTGTCATTCATTTAGAGACTATTTTAATTACCATGAATTTTTTAATTAATTTAATTAATTTATTTATTTTTCTATGATCAGATTGATACAGTACATATTCTTATCCTAATAGTGAAATGTTTCACTGAGGCTTGCCAAGTAATTGAGTAAAACCAAAACTTATTATAAGCCACAGTCATCTTAGGGTTCCCCCCTATTATGTAGCCTCTCTGGTTCTGTGGGTTGCAGTCTGATTGTTCTTTGCTTTATATCTATTATCCACTTATGAGTGAGTACATACCATGTTTTTCTTTCTGGGTTTGGATTACCTCACTCAGGATGATATTTTCTAGTTCTATCCATTTGCCTGCAAATTTCATGCTGTCCTTGTTTTTCTCTGCTAAGTAGTTCTCCATTGTGTATATGTACCACATTTTCTTAATCCATTAAGACAGACACTGAGCTCAACAATTAATAAATGGGACCTTTTGAAACTGAGAAGCTTTTGTAGGGCAAAAGACATGGTCAATAAAACAAAAAGACAGCCTATAGAATGGGAAAAGACCTTCACCAACCCCACATCTAACAGAGGACTGATCTCCACAGTATATAAAGAACTCAAGAAACTAGACATCAAAATACTGAACAACCCAATTAAAAAAATGGGCTAAAGAGCTAAACAGAGAATTCTCAACAGAAGACTCACAAATGGCTGAAAGACATTTAAAGAAATGCTCAACATCCTTAATCATCAGAGAAATGCAAATCAAAACGACTATGAGATATCACCTTACACCTGTCAGAATGGCTATGATCAAAAACACCAATGACAGTCTATGTTGGAGAGGATGTGGAGCAAAGGGAACACTTCTCCACTGTTGGTGGGATTGCAAACTTGTACAACCACTGTGGAAATCAGTATGGCGGTTTCTCAGAAAATTGGGAATCGATCTACCTCAAGACTCAGCCATACCACTCTTGGGCATACACCCAAGGAATGCTTAATCATACCACAAAGATACATGCTCAACTATGCTCATAGCAGCACTATTTGTAATAGCCAGAACCTGGAAACAACCTAGATGCCCGTCAACAGAAGAATGGATTGAGGTTTTGGTTTTTTTTTTTTAATTTCATCTGAATTTGTCTTTATTGCATATCTCTACCTTTTTCTGGACACATGAGTCTTTAAACTGCTAAGTGGCATGGCTAGGACCAAAGAGGAGGCTTTGTTTGCTGGCTCCACACTGCTCCTTGGTCTGTGAAAGTTTAGCTTTATGGTGGAGATATCATCGAAAGTCATATTTACTGCCCCAACTCTGGGGAGTTTCTGGGTCCATGCTGCCACTGAGTAGCATGCCACCCACTGCTCATAAACTCCTTTAAGTGTTTGGTAGCAGGACCTCTTAAAAGAGCTGCATGGTTTTTGCTGCTAGCCCTGAGTCAGAAAACCATCTTTTTTTTTTTTTTTCCCAAGACAGGGTTTCTCTGTGTAATTTTGGTGCTTGTCCTGGAACTCACTCTGTAGCCCAGGCTGGCCTCAAACTCACAGAGATCTGCCTGCCTCTGTCTCCTGAGTGCTGGGATTAAAGGCATGCACCACCAAGCCCAGCTAGGAAGCTGTCTCTTAAGGAAGCCTCACCTCTGTGAGCCTACCCATGAAAAAGTGGTTACTAAGAAGCCAAGTTTGACTCTGTTTTTGTGTATTTAAAATCCTTTTTAAATCTTTTTCAGGCTTTATGTAGAAATTCTTGATGAATGTAATTAGGTGCCATATGTAATTGGATGTTTTCTGCCCTGACTGCCAGGTCCAAAATAACCAATTCAAAGGCTAAATATGAATTATAAATGGTAGTTCCATAGCTCAGGCTTGTTACTAGCTAACTCATACATTTAAATTAACCTATATTTCTATTTATGCTTTGCCATGTGGCATTATCTTTATTAGCATGGTAATATTTATTTACATGACAAGTCTTTGCAGTGTATAAGAGGATTATTCCATAGCATTTCCTCCTCTAACTCTTACAATCATTCTGCCTCCTCTTTTACATATACCCTTGAGCCTTTAAGAGGTGGGGGTGACAAAGATATGACATTTAGGACTGAGTGCTCCATAGTCTTTCTCTCTCTGCACATATTCCACATGTGATTCTCTATATTGCTTATTGTCTATTATTGGAAGGTGAGGCCTGAGTGATGCACTTATCTGTATGCATAGCAATATGTTCTCGGGAGTCATCTTATTGCTGTGCTCCTTTAGCAAAATAGTAGTAGATTTTCCCTACTGCCCATGACTTAGAATGTGTCCTTTTTAAATGGAGTAAGCATACCTATGGACATTTGTATTATACATCTCAAACTATTAGGATAATATCTTGTCGATAACAAAACTGAAATTATAGAAGGCAGACTTGATCCAATGTCTAAGATTGGGTTTCTCAAAAAGATTTTTTTTGACAATGTATGAAGTTATCATTTGGAA
Source organism: Peromyscus attwateri (assembly GCA_902168425.1). Taxonomy (NCBI): domain Eukaryota; kingdom Metazoa; phylum Chordata; class Mammalia; order Rodentia; family Cricetidae; genus Peromyscus; species Peromyscus attwateri. The sequence goes on from CABHPP010149666.1 coordinate 37,903, forward strand.
CCACTTTCAAATTGGAGCCTTATTCAATTAAGGTTTATTTAATTTCTAAGTAATATAGTAGTAATTTCTAATCTGTCAGGAACATGCTTTAAAACCTACAGTGGATTCCTAATGTTACAACTACTACCAAAAGTATGTGTGTGCACATTTATACATATATATATATATATGTATATATATACATACATATATATATATATAAATCAAAATTTTATTTAATTATGTAATTTTATTTTTAAGTTAGATTCAATGAGAAAATAATAAAATAGCATAATGAGAGTAAATATTATAACTAAGTTATGTGACTATTATCTCTCATACTGTGTTTCACTACCTTTTTTATATTAAATTGGTGAGGTGAAATAAAACAATGCTTATGTGATTACATGAACTGAGAAAAGGTAGCTATATAGTTACTGTATTGAACTTTTACATAGGAGTTACTTAAACACAAATATCAAGACATAAAAGTCAATCTTGAAACCAAGAAGGTTACCAAGTATCTATGAGAAGGTACCATATACAATATGAATGCAAAGAGATCATTTATATCTATATAATTCTTTATAATTCTACTGAGAGCATTGCTTAACTTAAAATTTGAATTATTTCTGAAATATCTCATTTACTATAAGGGGATACGGTCACCTGTGGATAATGAAAACTACAAAGGATGAATTAATGGATATGTTAGGACCACTATATTTGTTATGTGAGAATAAAAAACATGGTATGATTTCTACAAGGTTTAATACCAATAAATTGTTTGGAGAAAAAATTAAAATTAACTAACTCTAATGGAAAAATCCCAAGTGTCTAAGACTCAAAATACCTTTGTCCAACATCTAAGTTCAGACAGTGTTTGTGTAAGATTTCTTGTCATGATGCCAACAGAGCAAAGGCCATAGATACATCTGAAGAAAAAACACTGAAACAAAATTAAGATAAATGGCACTTTGTACCAAAAACATGTTTCACATATTGTAATACACTCAGCTTGATTTTGAAGAAAAATGCTACAATTATATTGTAAGATATTATTGACAAGTACAAGAAATGAGTTTCATAAGTCCTTCAGAAAACTTATCTGAGACAGGAGTTCCCATGCAAGTAACATACTGAAGAATGTACTCAAAGAGTGCTAGAATGAGAGACAAGAATGATACAAGAAATTAAATATAGAAAGCCAATAAAAAACATATTGTTCAAAGTCATGGGAACCTGGTCACTCTATTTTAAAAATCACCTGAGAGCATCAGGAAATGTGCCTCCCAACCATCTGTCCCCTGTCAGAAAACGGAGATGCTTTCTGATCAGCTTCTGTGCTCCACACTTCTAGCTTGTGCATGAGTGAATTTAACCTCAGTTTCACAGGTCATCAATAGTGTAGTATGAGAGAAAGTCTAGACCTAGTATTTAGAGACATACAGTTCATATCTGATACAGTAACAAGGTTCCTCATAAACTTGTATGAAGATTTCGGGAAGCTGGACAGAACAGTTGTGTAGTAGCATCAAAAATGCAAAGAATGGGGTCCTGTTTTCGCTCAGTGACGGAGAAATGGATGAGATCTACATGAACAGTCTGGACGTGAGTGGGGGTAATGAGGGGCGAGGGAAAGAGAACTTGGGGGAGGGGGAGATCCCAACTGGATCAAGAACAGAGAGGGAACACAGGAATGTTCATGGTAAATGAAGACCACATGAGAATAGGAAGAAGCAAAGTGCTAGAGAGGCCCACAGAAATCCACAAAGATGCCCCCACAATAGACTGCTGGCAATAGTCAAGAAATAGCCTGAACTGACCTACTCTGGTGATAGGATGGCCAAACACCCTAATTGTCGGGCTAGAAACCCCATCCAATGACTGAGGGAACTGGATGCAGATATCCAAGGTCAGGCCCCGGGTGGAGCTCCGGGAGTCCAGTTGGCGAGAAGGAGGAGGGTTTATGTGAGCAAGATTTGTTGGGACCAGGGATGGATGGAATACAGGGACGAGTGGCCAAACGAATAGAAACACATGAACTGTGAACCGGTGGCTGAGGGGCCCCCAACTGGATCAGGCCCTCTGAATGGGTGAGACAGTTGATTGGCTTGATCTGTTTGGGAGGCATCCAGGCAGTTGGACCGGGTCCTGTGCTCAGTGCGTGAATTGGCTGTCTGAAACCTGGGGCTTAGCAGAGACGCTTGGCTCAGCCTGGGAGGAGGGGACTAGACCTGCCTGAACTGAGTCCACCAGGTTGATCTCAATCCCCGGGGGAGTCTTTGCCCTGGAGGAGATGGAAATGGGGGGTGGGCTGGAGGGAGGGGGCGGGGCAGGAGGGGGGAAAACGGGGGAATCCATGGCTGATATGTAAAGTTGAATTATATTGTAAAATAAAATAAAATAAATTATAAAAAAAATGCAAAGAATGGTCAGAGGATTTAAAGCTGTACTGTGCCCACTAACTTTAGACTACATAGAGGACGTAAAAGACATTCTCAGATGTTGTAGTTTAAATATAAATAGCTCCTATAGGTTGATTCTTGAACACTCTGTCCCCAGCTGGTTTCTTCCCCACTGTTTGGGGGAGTTATGAACCTTTTAGACATGCTGCTTACCTGTCAGAGGACATCCTTCAAAGGTTATAGGTCAGCTCTGCTTCTTCTGGTACTGGTGACTCTGCTTTCTCTCTGCTACTTCAGTGAGACTAACCAAGGTGTGATCCCTCTGTCAGGAACCATCCATTCCAGTCACCATGCCTTCTCCACAATGAACTGTATAAGCAAAAACAAACCTCTCCTCAATAGGCCAGGTACTTGCTTACAATGATAAGAAAAGTAACTAATATATCACAAAAGATAAATAGCTTTTCAGTTTTTCAAATTGACAGAAGAATAGTTAGCATTCAGGTGCACAATCAAAGACTCCTATACCTGAGGTGAAAGAAGAGAGGAACAGGGGGGAAAGGGGCAGAACAAATGTTAGTGGGATTTCAGCATTGATGTTTTATGAGATCATTGATAGAATTTAATGTCATAGTCTTCAGTCAACAAAGCACGATGTCAAGAAACTTTGTTAAAGCATATTTTAGCCTGCTTGTTACACATGCTAATTTATGAAATGGCATTACATTTTCATTGAAACCCTCTTCCATGCTGTTAGTTCTAATCAGCATATTTGATATTGAGTAGTCAATGTCAGTTTCATTTCTGAGCAACTCAGCAGCTTGAAGCAAAGTAATAACCAACACCTACCAAGAGGAAAAATTAAATGTATAAAGAGAAAAGCAAACCCAAATAGCAGTCCCAAGTGCCTCCATTTCATAATTAATCCAAACAAAAACATGTTTAATCTGCTCTCAACTGTAAATAACACTAACAACATATTCATAGCTCACAAATGAAATTTAAGAATAATTTCACAACAAAATAAAGTGGAAACAAGTTTACCATAAAATGCCTCATATTTCAAAAAGAGAATACTTTTCTCTAAGTTTAAGAAATATCAAGTCAGAATATTTCACTTACAGTGGGATGCATGTAATCAGTTCAACATTCCATGCAAAATTATATCATCTTTTTAAAATCTAAGGGAATTCTAATCAAACTCAAATGTGTTCCCATTCTTTAGTTAAAAGATAACCTCTGGATGGACTTCCCTTCTGGACAAAGGTGAGTGCCCGCCCTCACCCTAGATCCCGTCCCTGGGTGCCAACCACCCCTGGCAAGACCTGCACACCTTGGCCCCAAGTTCTGGCCAGCGGGCAGGTTCCCTTCTACCCCCACCCCTACCGGGAAGGGCCCCCTTCCCCAAGATCCCCTGCAGTCTCCAAGCCCTGCCCCCAAGTCCAGCACCCCCGGAGACCCCCGCCACTTC
>CABHPP010149667.1:8685-28062 GCA_902168425.1 Peromyscus attwateri
GAGAGAGAGAGAGAGAGAGAGAGAGAGAGAGAGAGAGAGAGAGATTAGTCCAAAGGACAATGATTGATTACGGTTTCGGTTTAGTCAGAATTTAAGCTAGAAGGTAAAGAAAGCATGTGTGTTGAAAAGGAAAATATAAAAACCTCATCTTGATAACTTTCTGCAACCTAGAAAAAAATTCTGTATGAATATAGAGGCCAAACTGGATCATCAAAATGACATTTCCAAGTTGTCTTATGATTGCAGTTTAGTTCAGAGTATATACAACACATAATTTTCTGTATTCCTTAATTTGAAAGAAATTCTCATAAATAGTTCTGGTATATAAAATTTGTGTTTCTTTAAGAAGGAATTACAAAGTATTAATGAAATAAATTCAAATACATGATGAGTTATACAAATGAAGTTGGAAATACCCAAATACAGAACTGCCTGCAAAACCAATTATATTTATCCCAAATATGTCTCAAAATTAAAAGATTAATCAGCTTTAGGATTTAATTTGCTTACAATGACTTGGAATTGTAGAGCACTGTAAGAGTCTTTTTTTTCTCATTGAAAACTAAGTTCACAGTAATTCTGGGGACAAATTGGATTTTAAAATTTATGCGCAGCTCAAGTTTGAATTGCATATGGAAGACTTTCCAAAGGTTTCTCAAGAAAATACCTTCTTAATGACTCAAGTTCAACTCAAAACGTTCACACCTAGACAGACAAAACCAAAAGACTTTGTTTTTAATTAAATGGGTTCTGATCTCTATACCATTATTCATTTTTATCATATCCGGTGGTCTTCTACTTAACATGAGGGCCAGAAATTATAATCATAGGATGTCTTGATAATCAGAAGGCACTACTTCTAAAATCACAAAGATTATCTGTGATTTAAAGAGGAAAGGTTTACTTTTGGAAAAGTAGATGACATGCCTTGAACAGAGAAGTCTCTTGGCTGAGTGCCGTTCAACATAATATATATTCCCCATCTCTAGGCTTCAGATATGGAAACTAAAAATAATAAACAAATTTAGCAAAAGAATATTGATCTTCTAAGAGCTACTATAAAAGTATGAAAACAATCAGTAGATAAATTTGTGGAAAACTGAAATGCTCTGTGATATTAATTATTTAAAGTGAATGTATCTAGAAATATAAAAGGACTGGGGAGAAAAGTGTATTGTTTGAACAGGGTAGAAAGGGAGAAATATGCATGAGAGGATAATGTCTGTCTACTAAAGTAGATATTTAAAAAAACACACAAGACAAAGTGTCAGCAAGTATGAATGTATTGAGGGGAAAATGTGCATAATGTATTGGAAAACATAGGAACTACAGTAAAACAAAATCAGATATAAAAATGTAGTTTTAATGGGGAAATTAATACATGTATGTTTGATAACGCCATAGACAAATAAGACATTTATTTCAATTAACTTATTAACATAAGTTGTCTACATATATAGAGTAAATAAAATGTCTAAAGACAAAGAGTAAATAAATAAGGAAATGGTGTATATTCACAACAAATATGGCACTTATAATTGGAAATCATGTTCTTAGAACAGTGCATACTATTAAACAAGGAGAAAAAGTTATAGCGATAAATGTACATTGAAAAAAATAAAAAAAATTACTGCATTTGTACAACCAAATAATGTGATTCAGTAAAACAAAAAAGCAGAAATAATCCAAACCCAAACTTAGGAGAAGAAAATACATAACAATGAATAGACAAGAAGCAGAAAAAGTATAGACTAAAACAACAGAAAAGAAGAGGAAAGTGCAGAATTGGATTTTAGAATAGATAGTTGTGAAGATGCAGTACTAAATAGAAGATCCTGGCCCTTGGATGGTTGAAATGCAGAGGGAGTCCAATCTGAGAAATGCAGTGTTTCTGTCTTCCGTCTGTCCCTAACAAAGGGCCTTGCTCTATATTGATTCAACAATGAAAAAAAAAAAAAACCCAAAAGGCAGTATAGGAAAAGAATGAAGATTTCTTTTGTCTTAATCATCTTACTAGAGTTTTATAAAGAAAGAAGTTATTTTACTGACCCCTACTGACTCAGTACAGCACTTAAAAATTGAAAACCTGTTTTATCAACATATATTCATGTTCCTTTCCAAATTTATAGTGAATGCTTGTTTTCTAGGTTGCTTCCAATTGGCTGCCTCCAGGGAAAGACTACAAAACACACACACACACACACACACACACACACACACACACACACACACACAAGCTGTGGAATAATGCTCTTGTTTGCTATAAAGATTTGTCACTCAAATTGGTTTAATAAAATGCTGATTGGCCAGTAGCTAGGCAGGAAGTGTAGGTGGGGCGACCAAACTAGGAATGCTGGGAAGAGGAAGGGCAGAGTCTGGTCGGTCACCAGCCAGATACAGAGGAATCAAGATGAGAATGCCTTACTGGGAAAAGATATCAAGCCATGGACATAGGTAAGAATTATGTGTTAAGTCTAAGAGCTAGTTAGTAATAAGCCTGATCTTCTGAATGAGCGTTTATAAGTAATAGTAAGCCTCTGAGTCAATTATTTGGGAAGCAGCTGCTGAGTGTTTGGGAGTTGCTGGTGGGACATAAACTTCTGCCCAAATGTCTAGCACCTACATCCACATAAAACCTGAGAAAGCTTTCTTAAAAAGTTCTAAACTCACAAAAACAAAGCCAAATGCAGCTTCCTGGTCTTGTGACTCTCATGCTGGCTGCAGTACCAAGACACATCTTCCAGCAGCTCCCTGGGGAAGGAAACAGCTGCCAGACACCATGCACTCCCACTATGCACTAAGCTAAGCTACACTAGCAGCAACTAACATAGCAGTTTAAGATTCATCTCACGAAATTCAAAAACAATACAGATGCTCAGTAAAGACAGATCCAAACTGAAAAAAAAAAACCTATAAACTGGTTACAGTATGTTTAAAAATGACAGTCTTGGGAGAAAAAAGAAAAAGAATATAGACAGTATAAAACTATATATACATACATTTGTATATATATATATATATATATATATATATATAGAGAGAGAGAGAGAGAGAGTTTTAAAATAATAAAAATAAAATAAAGTCCTTAAAAAGGGAGTAAAGTAATATGAAAAAAAAGCCATGCAAAGATTGAAAATACACAGAGAGTCTGGATGCTGTATGTTATTGTGTTGTCTTTGAATAGTTTTACTGCCGAAGGAGCAACAGCTGCTAGGAGACATTTGATTATAAACATTGCTGGATTAATCCAACCTATATATTTTGAAAATGCCTTGACTTCAAAATTTAAGTCAAAAGATATGTTACTTTGGAGAAGAGGTTATGTTTTTGTTTTCACAGGAAATGAGAGGCTCTGGATTCATTCTGGGTTAAGAAAAATCAGGTTTGATCGAGGAAGGCCCCCTGAAAGATCTCCAATGGGAATGGATAGCCTAGATGACCTAATGTTTCAAAGGGCTTCTGTTGCAGTTTCCTCTGAATTCTGCATCCAGAACAGCTTCATAGCAACTGACTGAGATGATCCAGCCTCACAGAATACTTCAGTCAGGACTTGACCATAATTCAAAATTTTTCATGGTCCCCCAAAGATTAAAGTGCCCCCAACCAACAGAAAATAGTCTAGGAAACTATGCCCATATTCCTAAAAAATGGGTTATGGATGTTTATTATCATTTAAGGGGGGTTGGTTATAAGCTGTCATTGTTCACAAAAAATTCAAAGATCTTTTTCTAAAGAAATAAGGGGGATAGGATATAGAAATGATAGAATAAAAGGATAGGTTATTGAACCTACTTTTACCCAAAAAAAACAGCTATTAATCTTGGGATATTTTACATTGGTATGGATTTTAGTTTATGATTAAATTTAAAGTTATTTCTGTTATACTGTATATATGTTTCTACTCTTGTTTGGGGTATTGTGTTTATGTAACTCATTTAAAAACGTAACATATAATTAAAAAATACAACTTAATAGTCATCTTAATAGTCAAATTTATAGTCATGTTAGTTAAGTTTTCTAGGTATACAAAGATACATTTCAGATGGGTATTTGGAAGTTGCTGGCAGGACATAGACTTCTGCCTACACTCATGTATCAAGATTAAAGGTATTTGTTTAGTTTTCCTTGTAAACACTGACTACTAAGGGATGACAATGCATAGTAAAATCGGTTACATTATTTCCTTAAAGTCTAGTTAAATTTAAATGGACTGAGTACACAGTATGAAAGCTGATTGGGTGCATAGTTTTAAATGCTCTCAAAATATATTATTAACTGAGTTGCAAGGTCAGAAAATGTTCAGAACAAGTATTTCCTGAAAAAGTTGTTCCCATAGATACCACTAAAACCTTATTTAGACTAAGAAAACAAGAGCAAAGATTTAAATATAAACATAAAATCAGATATGTAAAGGAAATATTGTCAACAATATTGCAAAATACAAAAGAACACAAGTAATTATTATGAACTGGTATAGAACAACACATTGGGAAATGAGAAGATACAGACTTTGCAATTTCTAGAAATGAACCCTTAACACTAAAAACCTTAACCGAGCAAAAATGAGAAACAAGATTGAACCAGCAACAATACTACTTCTTAAATAAAAGTAAGCCATGGTTGATGGACTCATTGCTAGATTCTACAAACATTTAAATTTCTAAGACCAATTATTTGTAATCAATTCTCAAAATCTGAAAGATTCTATAATTTAACACTAAAATCAGGCAAAGACACAACAACCTTAACAAAAATAAACTAGACTAATAAATATCCTTCATGAAAATAGATGCGAAAATTCTCACCAAAATGCTTGCCAACAAAATAAATAAAACTGCATATCAAAAAGGTCATTTGATAACCATGTGTAAGTCACTCTAGGGTGGTAAGGATGCACCAATAAATATTGATAAATGAGGGTAATGCATAACAACAAGGTAACAAAGAACAAATTTACAATCATAGAGAAGATACATAAAATCTAATCATGCAATAAAGATTTGCAGAATAAAAGATCAAAGCAAAGTTCAGTAAGTTTTCATGATATAAATTTTCAGATTTATTTAGTTATCTATTTATCTATCTGTTCATTATTTATTTATTTATTTATTTATTTATTTATTTATTTATATTCCGCCTGCAGTTTCCCCTCCCTTTTCTCTTCTCAGTCCATTCCCCCAACCCACCCCTCTGTTTCTACCCCCAATCCACTCTTCTGTTTAGGTAGGAAAGGGCAGGTCTCTCATGAGGTTCAACAAGGTTGCAGTAAGCATCTCCCCATGTATTAAGACTGGGCAAGGCAACCCAGTATGAGGAGTAGGGTCCCAAAAGCCAATGAAAGAGTCAGAGACAGCCCCTGTCCCAACTGTTAGGAGTCCCACAAGAGGACCAAGCTACACAACTGTAACATATATGCAGAGGTCCTAGGTCAGTCCCATGCAGGCTCCCTGGTTGTTGATTCAGTCTTTATGAGCTCCTGTGAGCCCAGGTTAGTTGATTCTGTGTGTTTTCTTGTGGTGTCCTTGACCCATCTGGCTTCTACAATCCTCTTCTGCAGAATTTCCCAAACTCTGCCTAATGCTTGGTTGTGGGTCTCCATGTGCTTCCCTCAGTTGCTGGATGAAGCCTCCCTGATGACAATTGGGCTAGGTACCAATCTGGTCACAGGAGATGGCCAGTTCAGGCTATATATCTGTTATTGCTAGAAGTCCTAGCTTTAGTCATCCTTGTAAATTCCTGAGAGATTTACTTGTGCTGAGTTTTCAGATGACCCCAAAATGCTCCCCCTCTTTCCAGCAGTCTCTTTCAGTACTTTCCCCCTATGCCCCCTGCTCATGTTCCCATCCAGAACTGCCATCAGACTACTCATGAAATCTATTCTATTTTCCCTTCCCACAGAGATCCAGGTGTTTCCCCATGAGCCCTCCTTGTTACCTAGTCTCTCTGAGTCTGTGGATTATAGCATAGTTATCCTTTATTTTACAGCTAATATCCACTTATAAGTGAGTACATACCATGCTTGTCTTTCTCAGTCTGGGTTATATCACTCAGAATGATTTTTTTCTGGTTCCATCCATTTGCCTGGTGTCTTTGTTTTTAACAGTTGAGTAATACTCCGTTGTGTAAAAGTACCACATTTTCTTAATCCATTCATCAGTTGAGGGACATCTAGGGTGCTTCCAGGTTCTGGATATTATGAATAAAGCTTCTATGAACATAGTTGAGTAAGTGTCCTTATTACATGAATGAACATCCTTTGAGTATATGGTATAGCTGGGTCTTGTGGTAGATTTAGTCTTAATTTTCTGAGAAAATGCTACACTGATTCCCAAAGTGGCTATACAAGTTTTCACTCTCAGCAACAGTGGAGGAGTGTTCCCTTTGCTCCACATCCTCTACCATGAGCTGTCACTTGTATTTTTGATCTTAGCCATTCTGACAGGTGTAAGAGGGAGTCTCAGAGTTGTTTTGATTTGTATTTCCCTGATGGCTAAGGATTTTGAACATCTTAAGTGTTTCTCAGCCATTTGAAATTCTTCTGTTGAGAATTCTCTGTTAATATCTGTACCCCATTTTTTAATTGGATTATTTTTTGCTGATATATAGTTTCTCAAGTTCTTTATATCTTATGGAAATCAGTCCTCTGTCAGATGTGTGGTTGGTAAAGATCTTTTCCCATTCTATAGGCTGTCATTTTGTCCTATTGACAGTGACCTTTGCCTCACAGAAGCTTTTCAATTTAATGAGGTTTCTTTTAATTGTCAGTCTCAGTGTCTGTGCTATTAGTTTTCAGTTCAGGAACTTGTCTCCTGTGCAAATGCATTCAAGGCTATCCCTAATTTCACTTCTATCAAGTTCAGTGTATCTGGATTTATGTTGAGGTCTTTGATTCACTTGGACTTGAGTTTTGTGCAAGATGATAGATATTCTGTTGGCATTCTTCTTCATGCCAACATCCAGTTAGACCAGCATCATTTGTTAAAAATGCTTTGTTTTTTCCATTTTATAATTTTGGCTTCTTTGTCAAAAATCACTTATTCATGGGAGTGTGGATTTATATCTGGGTCTTCAATTAGATTCTATTGATTCACCTTTCTGTTTTTATGGCAATAACCATGATAAAAACTCTTAAAGATTAGCTGGGTGGGAGTAGCACATCCCTTTAATCCCAGCACTTGGGAGGCAGAGACGGGCACCACAGGTTTTAGAAGTTGTGAGGTGGGAGATCAGAGTGAGCAAAGACCAGGGCCAAATGTACCTAATCTGTCTTCATGGCAAAGATAATATACTTTGTAGAAAACTAGGCTATAATAAGTACAAGCCTGTAGAAATGTTTTCAACCATAGTTCATTAGCTAGCTTTTCACAGCTGTTACAACATGCCCGAGAAAACAAATTCAATGGAAGTTTGATTTCTGACTCAAGGCTGTAGAGGTTTCACTTCCATGGTCAACCGGCTATATGTGTTTTTTTAATTATTATTAATTTATAAAGTCTCACTTTGTCACTCAGCAGTCTGAGCTTAACACTCACTTCATAACCCAGGCTAGCCCTGGGATTTTAGCTATCTACTTGCCTTAGACAACAACTGCTAAGATGACAGGCATCTGCCAACACACCCTGCTCTGTCACTTTTAGCCTTTTGGTAGGGTAGAGACATCACAGCAGGAAGGCACAAGCAAACTTCTCACACCATGACAGCCAGGAGGAAGGACAGATGAAACAGTAAGAACAAGACATACCCATTTAGACCATGTCACCAATGACTTACTCCACCCAACTAAAACCTACCTTCCAGTTTCTACTACTTCCCAATATTAGGCAATCCAATTAGGAACCATCAGTGAATTAATTCACTGCTGAGATTGAGAAGTCACAAGTCCAGTCACCTCTTCATAGGTCCACTAACTAGATACCAAGCCTTCCACACCTGAGTCTTTGGAAAGACACCTCTACAAACCACAACATAGGGGAAAATGTCTCTCACACCCACAGTGGCATAGCAAAGTGAGTGCTTACACAGATGCCTGAGTATATAATTAGGGTCAAGATAAATGCTATTCAGTATGTAGATTGACATGTGCGTAAGAAGTAACAGTTTGATATTAGAATTCAAATCAAAGTTGATGATCATCTCTTAAGCGCTTTTAGATGGAAGAAAACTTCAGGAAAAAATATATTATTGGGGGAAAAGTGTTTTTAAGCAAAATCCCAATATTCAAAGCATGATAGACTTGCATCTAAAACAAGAAAAAATAACATTCATTTGAATTTACAAAGAATTAGAATCACTGGATATTAGTAAATATGTGAGTGAATTGCAACTTTCTGACCTGATTGCAGACAAGAGTGGTGGAACTGAAGCATCTTAGGTCTGAACAGTCAGACTACATCCTAACAGCACCAGGTATTTGCTTACAACATACTACTACTATATACAAGATAGATATCACATAAATGTGATTCAATACCAACCCTTTCAATGTTGTCTTTGAAAGGCCATGATGTTTGTTGACATGCAAAAGTTTCTCTTGTTCACTATTGGAAAGTGGTAGAGTATGTTCAGTCTAACTCAAAGGTCACACTATTTATTTAGGGTACGACTGCTAAATAGAAAATCTAAACCAACATATTTACAAAACCCACATGGGTGGTGAATGTGACAAATCAAGAATTAAATGGTAGGTTTAGAAAATGAATGGTATTACACCAAGGAAGTGGGCCGGGTGTACAATTTACAAGGAAATAACACTGGGCAGCAATTAAGGGGAAGGAAGTTGTTTGATACATTTAGGATCAGCTGGATAAAGACTAGCAGATGGTGGAGGGAGAAGCAAGTATGTAGAGAAGATATTTGGAGGCAAGCTCAGGAAACAAACAGTGAAACTCTGGGGTCAAAGCTAAAACCTGCTCAGATCTTGATCTGCCCTAAAGGTGTTGCTTCAAAGCTTTCCATAGTGATCATGAGAATATGATTTAAGGAAGATTTTATATTGTTTAAAGATTAACTTTGGTATGTTATCTTTTAAATAACAATGCCTTAAACTTACTACAATACCATACAAAATGATAAGGTCATGTTTCAACATCCTGTTCTGCTCACTAATCTTTAATTTTCATTTTCACACCATTGTCATATTTTAACTTATTTTTCTAAAAAAGAAATCTGTTGTTATGATTATATAAATAGACATAAATAGTACAGGTTTATTGTAAACACAAATCACAGGAAAAATATTTTAAAAGAAAAGGAAAAATCACAGCATAGGTAACAACTCACTAACCATAGTATAAATGTTTAAAGTTATTTATGTTCATACTTTTAAACAGCTTAATTCCCAATTGCCATTTCACTTAAATTATTTTGGCTATTGTTTGCTTATGCTATATTTGTCTTGTGAAACACACTGAATACTTCAATTCTTGGTAAAAAAAAAAAATAGAGGCTTTCTTCTCATTATAGAAATTGTTTAGACTGTCTCTTTGAGATCCTTGACTCAGGAAATACATAGAAATTAAGGGAAGTGGGAGAGGAAGTACATATGTATTGTTCTGGTATGTAAATGATTACAATGATCCATGATAATTAGAACTTCAATTATAGGGCCAATTTACCACTTAATCACAATTAATGAGTGATTTGTAGAAGACACATCATGGCAAGTGAATAATTTATTTCCACACAAAATGCCTACTGTGTTTTCCATGCTTCATGTTAATGAAAAATCCCATATTAAAAATGTTCTAGGATGGGAGAGATGGCTCAGTGATAAAGAATTCTTGCTATGCAAGGATTGGAGTTGAGATGCCAGCACCCAGGCATTGGCACCTATACTCTTGTAACCCCAGGACTCAGATAGGCAGAGACTGGAGAACTGCTAAAATGTTCTGGCTGCCAGCCTATCCAAACCCCAGGATCTTCAGGAGTGGTGACAGATGTCTCAGGAGAATAGGGTGCAGAATTAAAGGGAAGCACACCTGATGCCCTCTTCTGTCCTGTAGACTACAAAGGCATGCAAATTCACACGTGCACGCGCACACACATACACACACACACACACACACACACACACACACACACCTATGAATATACCCCATATGCGTACATACAAACGTGTATACACACACAGAGACCAAAGAAGTTAAACATGCTCTTCTAGGATGAGATGAAGACAGGCACCACTTAAGTCTTGGTGAAAACCAGTTAGTTAGCATTGAAAGTATTATAACCATCATAACGTTTCAATCTGGCATGTACTAGGCATGAGGTAAATATTTATTAAAAGATGCCTGGATGGATTCTTACCCACTTAATAGGAGGGAATTCATGCCTGGTACTGTAAACCTAGCTTACTACTCTTGGCCACTGAGGCCATGGAATTTAGAGGAGCAACAAATACTATCACTTCTGTAAAACAGTAGAGTTTCTAACTGTGATTCTAAGAACTTATTCTCATGCACACAAGCAATCATAGCTCTCACCCCTCATCAAAGAAGTTTCTCTTTGCAGCAGAGAACATTATAGAAAGCCACAATAAGTCAAATTTAAGAGAATAGAATGTGGGGTGCCCAACCCCAGTTGATATTTCTATAACACAACTCCTACATCAGGCTCAGAGACCACCACAGAGAATGGTCAGAATGATTAGTAAGAGCCAGAAGGCCAGAACAGGATATTGACATCAGATAATGTCTTCTATATATGACAGAGAAGCTTAGCCGAGGAAATCTCAGTAATAAATTTGTCTTAAATAAGACCCAAAAGATGACAGTACCAATTGTTGTACCAACATAGATGGGGAATTCCCACAATGTTTGACCCCTAGAAGAAGAGATACATGAAATTAATGTGTAAGATGAATTGCTAAATGGCCTTATTAATAAAAACCCAGAGCCAGATATTGGGGTAAAAAGCTGAGAGATCAGAAAAGCAGAAAGAAGCCAGCCACATTCTTACCACGTGAAGATCCTCATCCAAAGAGACCTACTTCCTATATAGGTACGCCTATATGCCTTTCTGTTCTGCCATCTCATTTCCTCTCCCCACCCAGTTACATCACTTCCTCTTCCTGCCCAACTCTATCACTTCCTTCCTGTCTGTCTGTGTAGACCTCCAGACCTTTATGGTTAGTGCTGGGATTAAAGATATGCACCACCACTCCTGGCTCTGTTCCCAGTGTGGCCTTGAACTCACAGAGATCCAAACGGATTTCTGCCTTCTGAGTGATAGAATTAAAGGCATGTGCTACCATTGCCTGACCTCTATGTTTACTATAGTCGCTGGCTTTTTCCTCTGATCCTTGTAGCACGAATTGTTAGAAGATCTTATCAATAAAACAAACCTAGGGCCAGGTATTGGGGTGAATGCTGAATGATCAGAGAAACAGAGAAAGCCACAGCTTCCTCACCTCGACAGTTCCACAGATGATCCTGTTTCCTCAGACTGGATGCCTCTCCGTGTCCTCTTCTAAATAGATCTCAGCTGGACTGTGCTGCTCAAAAGCCTAAAAACTTAACCAGCCTAGTTCCTCGTCCTCACGTCTTAAATACCTTTCTGCCTCCTGCCATTACTTCCTGGGATTAAAGGCTCACTTTCTGGGATTAAAGGCATACGTCACCATGCCTGGTTGTTTCCAGTGTGTCTTTAAACTCACAGAGATCCGGATGGATCTTTGCCTCCCAAGTGATAGGATTAAAAGCATGTGTGCCACCATCTTCTGGCCTCTACATCTAGTGGCTGTTCTTTTGACTGACCCCAGATAAGTTTACTAGGGTGCACAATATTTGGAGGAACACAATATCACCACAGATCCTCAGATAAACTTTATTGGGGTACACAGATAAAATATCACCACATTAATGATTGCTGAGAAAAGGAGAATTGGTCTTCTCCAGGGATAAGACTCCCGTTAAATTAATCAATGCCAAGAGGTCAGACATAAACAAATAGGAGTAACACTAAATGATCTCAGCAGGTTGTAAAATATGTGTGTGCACCTGTGTGCATGTGTAAATTTGCGTGTGTTCATTCATGCAGGTGTGTGTGTGTGTGTGTGTGTGTGTGTGTGTGTGTGTGTGTGTAAAGCAATTGTAAGTAAATAAGAGGCTATGAATTGAAGGAGTGGTGGAAAGCACACTGGATGTATTAGAGGGAGGAGATGGAAGAAGAAATTATGTAAAGTACTCATCTATGACATTCCCAAAAAATTATAAAAGAAAGTCATTTTGATTTGGGGGGTCTATCTCCAGTTCCAATATTTGTGTGTGTGTGTGTGTGTGTGTGTGTGTATGAATCCAGCTATCTTGAGCTTGCCTGAAGAAGAAATGTAATCTTGGCCAATAATAAACAAAAGCTGACTAAAAATAAATCATAATGCATTGTCTTTTTCTTTATAAATGCCAAATATATATACTCAAAGCACTCCATATTCCAAATGCTGTCTGATACATAGACTTTCATAGTACTTAAATGTTGCACTTAGCTCACAGAATTCAGTGCATCTAATTGGACAGTTTTTCTGAAACATATAAGCATGAAAGTAAAATACTAAATTTATTTGAAAATGGTTCTGAAAATCACTGAAATTCGTCTTAGGCTTTTGATAGGCTAACTCCTTAATATGTCTGAAATTCAAATATTCTTCCCATCACTTGATTCTTTTCCCTAAAGTATTAAGTATATCCAAAATGTTTATGAAAATTAGTGAAAATTATATAATTCTTTTCAGGCAGGATAGGTTTCCTAAATTAGCTGTGTTATATATAGACCTAGGAATTTCTTTTACTAACTGTCAGTAAAATACTTTGGCAGTAAACACTTAGGAAAAATGGTTTTAATGTCAATTCAAATAAATGAATATAACAATATTTGATAATGTAATTATAAAGATCTTATAAAATATTGTTTTTCATATGTTTATGACAGATTGATTTATTTTTTGATTTCCCAATATTGATTAAGTAATATTAAAATTTTATCCCCTGATTTTCCCAGAATAGTATGATTAAGTATTTTACGTAATGTAATGCCTGATTATGAAAATATTATACAAAGATTGCATATTATTTTAATTATTTAGAAGTCTTTATCTTTGCTCATTGGAAAGTATGAGAACCTACATAATTTCAAAACTTTCCTTTTGGGTTTGTCTTGAAATATTTCTGTATAAGTATTACAAAAAATAAATGATTCATTAAATAAGAATTTTGAAGTTATTTTTCACATTAGCCAAGAAATGTAAATTTTCATATTATTACATCATGTGCAAACCATTTCTTTAAATATAATATACATATTACCAACTTTTATGATTCCAAGGATACTTGTGTTGTTTTGTTTTGTTTTCTTCTAAAATGAGAAGGAGGAACTTGTAGAGGAAGTTCTACATGAGTCCAAATCTACATCCCTGTTTCTCTCTCTCTGTCTCTCTCTCTCTTTCAAATGACAGTAATGATTCTTTCCTCTCCATTTCAGAGTACATGGGTTGTGAATTAGGAAGAATAGTGTTTCATCTTAAATAGATATAGAAATATGGTAATGATATCTATCACAGGCTGAACAACTGTTCTTCAGGACCTAGCTGGTACTTCCCACAGGATCACTTATGCTTAGGGAATTGTATATAACAAATTGTTTCCATTATGATTTGAAGGCCCTGCTGAGAAAGTTGTTTCCTAGGTAGGGGTAAAAAGCCCTTTATACAGAGATGTAACAAAGCTGCCAAGCTAGTCTTTGGTGTTAATGACCTGACCTCTTTCTAGAATAAAGGGCCCTTACACATTCAGATATTTGCCAACTTAAGACAGTTTGTCTGAGTAACCAAGGACTTACATGCAGACCTCTAAGAAGAGGCCGAGAACATTGGAAACAGGAGAGGACAAAATGGCAGTAGAAATGCCCTGACAGATCAAATTAGTTTCAATCTAATAGGAGAAATAAACTAGTAAGTAAGCAAACAAGAGACCCAATCATCATTCCCTCCAGGTGTCCTGCAAAATGGACATAGTATTAAACTCACTCCTAATAACCTATCATTATACCCATAATTCAATGCATACTTAACACCTGAGGTGGGAAGCTTCTATTTGCACCAGAGACCCACAATCAGTTAAGATGTAGAGAATAAGAGACTGAAGAAGTCTTCTACCTAAAGGGGACATATATCCCTCAACCAACTCGAGACTTAGGCATCAGTGTGGAGCCAGAGGCAGTGAGTGACTAAAGGAAATACTATGTTCTGGAATCTTCAAGGCAGCCACACATAAGAACTCACAGCTGTTGTGGCACTATGCACAAGCCTGTACAATACCAAGCCAGACAAAATCCTCTCATGGAAAGGGGAGAAGGTGCGAAATTCCAAGCCCACCCTTGAAGCTATTGGCTGTTACTAGTTGCTGGGAAAGACAGTTTTTCCTGAGAGATCATTCTCTGAGAAACGGATCATACTCCAGAGAAGTACCACAGGTCCAATATTCTCTGAGCAGCATAAAGTTGTATTGATGGCATTTGTTGTTTGTTTGTTTTATTTTGGTTTTTGCTTTGTTGTTGTTTGTATTAGGGTTTGTTTGTGATTTTGTTGTTAAAAAAACCAATGTTGGGTGAGTAGGAAAGAAGAGGTAGATCTAGGAAGAGTTGAGAGAAGGGAAGTAAACATGATCAAAACACTTTGCATAAAACTCTTTAAGAGCTATTTAAAAAGAGGAAAATACCTTTTTAATATTTATTAAACAGCTTAATTGACTTACTTAGGAGCAAGACAGGTGGCTTAAAATGGTCACTTAAAATCTGCCCCTACAAACACCGATAAATGTCTTAACTGAGGAACTTGAAGGAAATTATTGCACAAGATAGAATTATAGGCTTACACATATCCTAATTTAAGTAATACTATGTTGGTGATTATATTTTTGTGGTCTTCTAACTAGGGAAACAAAGGCGGTTCAGGAATGGAAGACGTTTCCTATAAATTTATCAACTTCCACCAAAATGTTAGCTAGGTACAGTTCGCCTTTTTGTTATTTAAATGTACAAATTTTCAGTTGGATATTAAAATAATGTGTTTAATATTTAACAAGAAGCTTAAGAGTTAAATTTATTTGGATATAAAATGATTTTTATTACACTAGAAGTTCTGTCTAAAAATAAAATGTGTCTATAAAATACCTTCATCAGTTATTTGTCCCCTCTCTTTCATCATCTAATTGCCTGATTTTTCCATAAATATGCTAAAAGGGAATAGAATGGATTAGTTGAGCTCAATTTACTTCTCTGGACAAGATCTTAGCTATTAAGGATATCAATCCTATTTATAATAGTTCTGATTCCAGCATTTCCCAGGTTAGAATGCCTTTCTCTCTCTTTTTTTTTAATTCAGAATATAAAAGTAGTACATATCACATTGCTAATTAGGAAACTTTCTTTTTCATTACCCTAGCTGTTAATTTATCTCTCATTGTCCTACCACTGAACAAAGCAGTCTACTTAAAAAGCAGCTTTAAAGTTAAAGAAGTTAAGGATATGCCCTGTGTTCCCTGTGATGTGCTGAGCCATCTTGGCGGGCATTGTCCTGTGATAGACATAAGCTAACTCAAAGCGCATCTGTGATGAACTATTTTCAACTTCTGCACATCAAGGAAAATGGCTACTGGCTCCATATGTTGTTTATTCTGAGATATGAAGGATATTTTATATTAAACATCTGCCTGCATATTACTTCCATAACCACATTCATTTGAGAAAAAAAAAGTCACAGACTTCACCGAGAGCTTTTTATGACCTTTAAATATATTCTGTAATAACACTTGCTTTAGATTGACAATGAGCCAAGCTCTCAGCTTTGATATAATTTTCAGAAGGCTTTTGCTGTCAGAATTCATGATATAGTTCATATCTCTGCCAAGATTGACGGTGGATGGTAGCCAATAAGACCAATAAGAAACCCGAGGTTTACTTTTCCCTTTTATAATTTTAAATTATTTTATTTGGAGGAAAAAATAAAACCTTCAAATTTCCCCTTGAGGTAGAGGTAATTTTCAGTCTCTCTCTCTCTCTCTCTCTCTCTCTCTCTCTCTCTCTCTCTCTCTCTCACCCAAGACTTTTTACACCGGCCTCGATATATTCTTCAAACAAACCCTGAGTAGTGTTTATACACTTTTCAAAATGAAATTTCCATCCTTTTTCCTTGACTGCACCTGGCACTGTCTAGCTCTTCACTTGTTCTTCACATAGCTACTTGTATTGTCTGGTTACCTCTGACACCAAAGGAGAACACTACACACCTGCTCATAGAACGCAGACATCTCTTTCCTGAAACTTTTCTATTAAACACCTACACACAGTAGTGGCAGCTAAGGGTGCTTGCATTGATGTATTCCAGCAACACAGTCATGTCAACTCGTCTTTTGGAAGTCAGTTCTCTTTCTTTTTTAAAATATTTTAACTATTACTGCTACACCATCAAGCCTGTGCTTGGCATCATTAAATAAACTTATTCTTTGGTTCCAGAGGCATTCTTACTTTTTCTTTTATACATATTCTAGCCTTTTTGTTTACTAGTTAATTAGTCATCATGATCTAAGAATGTTGTCTCACACTAAGAGATTCAAAGTAATCTTTTAAATTTATTTTAATTGATCTCAAAATTATATGACAGATGATTGATCAAGTTGTTTTCATTTGAAAAGCTATGCTTTCAGAACTGGGAAGATGGATCAGCAAAGAAAAGTGCTTGCTCTGCAAATATGAGGACGTGGGTTTGAATTCCCCGAAACTATGTATGGGGACAAGCATGGCCACATGTCCCTAAGCTCAAGCTTTAGAGCACAGAGACGGGAGGTTCCCAGAGCTTGCTGGCCATCCACATGATGTAAACGGTGAGCTTCCTGTTCACTGAGAGGCCTTTTGTCACGGCTATAAGGCAGAAAGTTGTAAAATACACCCTGTATCCTACTCTGGCCTCTGCATGTGTGGACAGGAGTGAGCACACTTCTTCATATGTGCACATGCCATATACATGCAACACACACACACACAAACAAACACACACACACACACACACACACACACACACACACACACACACAAATAGTTCTCAAAGCTAACCAGTGCATTTTAAAGTTAAGTTTATTTTTATTCATTTGTGTGTCTGTGTGACTACATGCCACTTGTGTGTAGGTACCTATGAAGGCCAGAAGAGGGCATTGGATCCTCTAAAGTCAAAATCACAGATGGTTGTGAACCACATGATGTAGGTATTGGGAACTGAACTCAGGTATTCTGGAAGAGCAGCAAGTAGTCTTAACTATTTGATCATTCTCCCCAGCTCCTAATTAATCTATTACTGTCAAACTCAAATGACCAATAGAGACAGACAGTTTTGAGGTCATGCTTCCGCCAATTAAGACTAGAGTAGCAGATATATGGGTATACGGATAATATTTATGAAGTCTTCAGTGTTTTCTGGAAAGACTTGGTGACATTGCCAGGTCTAGCAATCTTCTTCTCTAATTCTTTGATGACACTACAGGAAATGTCTATCTCATATCACAAAGAGTGAATTAACCCAAAAGAAGATAGAATAGAACTGAGCAGAAATAGGCTTGTCTGGAACTATCAGCTGATGACAATGTCATCACATTTCAAGAATTTGGGGTCATCTTCCAACATCTTTCCAGAACAACTATTTTTTTTTTTAGCCCAACAGTCTTGCAAGGCACTGTTAGCTCTTTGACACTCTAGTACAGGGCCATGGACATGGCATTGCCATATCATTATTTAGTCAAGTTTATGTGTTTTCATTTATTTATTTTTAGATTCAAATGCTTTTAAAAGACAGTTGTCAAGATAAGTGCATTTTCCCTTGACTTGTTTCAGCTGCTGTCTTAGGGTTTCTAAAGATTTACTTATTTATTATAAATACAGTGGTCTGTATGCATGTATGCCTGCAAGCCAGAAGAGGGCACCAGGTCTCCTTACAGATGGCTGTGAGCCACCATGTGGTTGCTGGGAATTGAACTCAGAACCTCTGGAAGAGCAGCCAGTGCTCTTAACCTCCGAGCCATCTCTCCAACCCCTTAGTTAAGGTTTCTGTTCCCCTAAGAAAACACTATGACCAAAAATAATGTGGGGAAGAAAGGGTTTATTTCAGCTCACAGTTACAGCTCACACTACAACACTTGGAAAGTTAGGGCTGAAACCTATAGGCAAGAGCTGATGAAGAGGCTATGGAGAAGTGCTGCTTACTGGCTTGCTCCTCCTAGCTTGCTCAGTCTCCTTCTTATAGCAACCAGGACCACATGTCCATGGGTGATGCCATTCTCAGTTAGCTGGGCCCACTCACATCATTCTGGTCCAGCACCATGTCTGCCTGTGTATCACCCACCATGTCCCACTATGATGAAAATGGACTGAACTTCTGAAACTGTTAACTACTACCTCAATTAAATGTTTTCCTAATGGGTACTTTTCGGGGCCAACCTTTAAAACCCCCTCTCAGAGTCCAAAGGAGATGCTACAAAAAGCAAAGGAATTATGATCTGAGGTCTGAGGAATGAGTCTACTCATACCATGTTCTTTCAGTCCATGTCTCTTTATTGTTCTGACTCTGATTTCTCTGGTGTTCTCTCTTTGTTCTCCTTTCTTTATTCTTCTATTTCTTTCTCTATTCTCTTCTTATGCTGGTAAGTTTTCAGTTTTTATACACACACAAAACAAAGGCAATTCTCTAACAATCACAAAGTTACAGAGCTTGGGTGGTCCTTTATTCCTGAAGGTCCCAAATGTGACTATTTGAAAGACTCACTTCCTGATCACGTGTCTTGTCAAATGGGAGATAATTGAAAGTAGCTGGCTGTTAGGCTATAGGAACCAAGGTTATTGACTATATGACTAAATTCTCTCACCAGAGGTCCCACAGAGTAGAGAAAAGTCACCCAGCACATGGGATAAATTGGGCCCAACATTGCTGAACTGTGAGAAACAAGATCCCAAATTTTTAACAGAAGGGGAAAAGTTTATGGCTTCACATAAGAAATCTACAGAAGGAAACAGCCAAATCATTCAAAAGGCAATTAACACCAATACCCCTTGCACTCTTGGTTTAAATATTCCACCAGAGCTGGCTCTGGTGGGTTGGCCCTTTTATGATGGCTGAATTTCTCACTGCATAATCTTGTGACCCACAGCATTTTCCTTTATAAAAGTTGCTGTGGTCATGGTGTCTCTTCACAGCAATAGAAATCCTGACTAAGACATAAACATTCATGTTATCTGCAAATATTGATACTTTGACCTCTTCCTTTCCAATTTTTAGTCTCTTGGTCTCTAGTTGTCTTATTGCTCTAGCTAGAACTTCCATTACTTTATTGAATAGATATGGAG
>CABHPP010149667.1:28162-83047 GCA_902168425.1 Peromyscus attwateri
TGTGGTCATGGTGTCTCTTCACAGCAATAGAAATCCTGACTAAGACATAAACATTCATGTTATCTGCAAATATTGATACTTTGACCTCTTCCTTTCCAATTTTTAGTCTCTTGGTCTCTAGTTGTCTTATTGCTCTAGCTAGAACTTCCATTACTTTATTGAATAGATATGGAGAGAATGGACAGTCTTATCTTGTTTTTGATTTTAGTGAAATTGCTTTAAGTTTCTCTGTATTTAATTTGATGTTGGCTATTGGTTTGCTGTATATTGTGTTTATTATATTTAGATGTATCCCTTGTATCCCTGATCTCTCCAAGACTTTTATTATGAAGGGGGACAGAATTTTGTCAAAGGCTTTTTCAGCATCTGAAGAGATAATCATGTTTCTTTTTTTTTTTAAGTTTCTTTATATGGTGGATTACACTGACAAATTTCATATGTTGAACCATCCTTGCATCTGTGGGATGAAGCCTACTCAGTAGATTATCTTTTTAATGTGCACTTGGATTCAGTTTGTATGTATTTTATTGAATATTTTTGCATCTACACTCACAAGGTAAATTGGTCTGTAATTCTCTTCTTTGTGGAGTCTTTGTGTGATTTGGGTATCAACATCATAAAATAATTTATTTGGCAATGTCCCGCTGTTTCTATTTTGTGGAGTTATTTGAAGAATATTAGTATTAGGTCTTCTTTGACATTCTGGTAGAATTCTGCACTGAAACCATCTGGCTCTGGGCTTTTTGTGGTTGGGAGATTTTAATAACTACTTCTATGGGTTATGAATCTATTTAAATTGTTTAATCTTATCTTGATTTAATTCTGGTAAGCATTCCATGGTTTCTGTTGTTGAAATCCAGCTTTAATTTGTGGTGGTCTGATAGAATACTGGGAGTTATTTCAATTTTCAGGTATCTTTTGAGACTTACTTTGTTACTGAGTATGTATTCAATTTTGGAGAATGTTCCATGAGGCACTGAGAGGAAGGTATATTCTTTTGTGTTTGGGTGAAATGTTCTGTAGATACCTGTTATTTCCATTTGGTTCATAATCTCTGTTAACTCCATTATTTCTCTGTTTAGTTTGTATCTGGATGACATGTCCATTGGTGAGAGTTGAATATTAAAGTCTCCCACTATCAAAGTGTGAGGGTCAATGTGTGATTTAAGCTTTAATAGTGTTTCTTTTACAAAAGTGGGTGCCCTTGCATTTGGGGCACAGATGTTGAAAGTTGAAACATCATCTTGGTGGGTTTCTCCTTTGATGAGTATGAATGTCCTTCTGCTACTTTTGATTAAATTTTGTTTGAATTCCATTTGGTTAGATATTAGAATAGCTACATCAGCTTGTTTCTTGGGGCTATTTTCCTGGAAAATCTTCTTCAAACTTTTTACTCTGAGGTAATAATGTCTATATTTGATGTTGAGGTGAGTTTCTTGTATGCAGCAGAAGGATGGATCTTGTTTTTGCATATATTCTGTTAGTCTGTGTCTTTTTATTGGGGAATTGAGTCAACTGATATTGAGAGATATCAATGGTTGTTAATTTCTGTTATTTTGTTGTATTTGTCAGTGGTGATTTTGTGTGTGTGTGTGTGTGTGTGTGTGTGTGTCTTTTCCTTCTTTAGGTTTTGCTGGTATGAAATTATTTATTGCCTTTGTTTTCATTGGTGTAGTTAATCTCCTTCGGTTGGAGTTTTCCTTCTAGTACCTCCTGTAGGGCTGGATTTGTAGATACTATTTAAATTTGACTTTATCATGGAGTGTCTCCTTTTCCATATCTATGGTAATTGAAAGTTTTTCTGGGTACATTAGTATAGGATGGCATCTCTGGTCCCTTAGGTTTTGCAGAAGATTTGTCTAGGCGCTTCTTGCTTTTAGATTTTAGATTCTCCACTAAGAAGTCTGGTATAATTTCTATAGGTCTTTATGTGTTGCTTGGCCCTTTTCTCTTGCAGCTTTTAATATTCATCCTATATTCTGTTTGTTTAGTGTTTTGGTTATCATGTGGCAAGTTCCAATCTATTTGGTGTCCTATAAGCTTCTTGTACTTTTAGAGGCATGTCCTTCTTTAGGTTAGGAAAATTTTCTTCTATTATTTTGTCAAAAACATTTTCTGGGCCTTGAACTGGTAATCTTCTCCTTCTTCTATTCCTATTATTCTTAGATTTGGTCTTTTCATAGTGTCCCAGATCTTCTGGATGTTTTGTGTCAGGAATGTTTTAGATTTACATTTTTTGAATAATGTATTTATTTCTTCTATCATGTGAGATTCTCTCTTCCATGTCTGTATTCTGTTGGTGATGCTTGCATCTGTAGTTTGTTAGCTTATCTAGAGTTTACCATGCTAGTCAGGCCTCTAATGAAATAGGGGTGTTCTACCAGTGGTGTGGGCTAGGATATGACAGAGGAAAAGAAATGTGGTTGGAGTTATACTGGACAGGCATAGGTGGGACAGATTGGTTGTTGGCTTACCTTATTTTCAGGGTCCTGGCCTGGCCTCTAATGGGGTAGAAGGCTTCTGCCAGAGGTGTGGACTTGGGTATGGTGACAAGGATAGGAGGTGTGGTTGGGGTTATGCTGGGCAGGTACAGGCAAGGTGGAAGGGCAGTCTTACTTGGGGTTTAGGATGCTGGCCAGACCTCTGGTGGGATAGGAGGCTTCCACCAGAGGTCTTGTTAGCATATTCTTCCAGAAAGTTATGTTTTTCAGTTTTGTTAAATTCAATTCACTATGTAAAAACACAAAAATTATATATTTTAGTGAGATGTCTTATGTTGCTCTGGTATATGTATATTCTGGATCAAATCATACTAATCAGACTTGGATCCTTCAATATTTAATATTTCTTTTTCTGAAAATAATTCAAATCCTTTTTTCTATCATTTGAGGATTCAGTATAAATTGTTAGTAATGGTAACACTAATATGCAATATAATACTGAGCATCTTGTCATGAATAAAATAAACTTGTTGCTTTCTCCAAATACTATCAAACATAATTCAGTGCTGTGCTGGCTAGTTTTGTGTCAACTCTACACAACCTGGTGTCATTTTAGAAGAGGGAATCTCAATTGCAAAGATTCCCTGTGATTTCTCACCTGTGAGAAAGCCTCTGGCATGTTTTTTTAATTAATAATTGATGGGGAAGGGACCAGATATTTATGGGTGGTGCCACCCCTAGGCTCATGGTCCTGAGGTGTGTGGGTGAAAGCTAGCTGAACAAGGCTTGGGGTGCAAGCTAGTAAGTAGCACTCTTCTACAACCTCTGCTCTACTTCCTGACCCAAAGGGTCTGTTTCAGTTTCCTGCCCTGAAGTCTTGCCAGCATTTCCATTCCTGAAAGAGTGTGATTAGATCATGCAGGCTGGAAAAAAAATATTTCCTCCTCTAAGTTGCTTTTTCTCATAGTATTTTATTATAAAAATAGAAACCCTGACTAAGACAAATGCCTTAAAATCCATTGAGGGAATACATAATTCACTTGGATTCTTTCATATGCAAGCTAAAAAATGTAGGGATTAAAGGTTGGTGAGTAGCTTAAGAAACTAAAATATGAAGAGTGGGAACAGAAAATATATTTTATACCATCCTAAAAATAAGTCAGACTGTTCAACAAAACTCCAAAAAGAAAGCATGAGGGATCAAACCTGGAAACTCAGTGCCTGTAGCTCTGTCTACAGGGTTGAGGCCATCTGGGATTTCCCTGGTCCACTTTAACATGACTGTTGTTGATGTCCAGCTCATGCTTAGGCAGTTCTGTTTGTGCATGGGTTTAGCTTCTGACATTCCTAGGAGACTGAATCTCACACCAGACTCTGCTCCTCTGGCTCTTCCAAATGGCCTTCCCTTATGCAATGATCCCTGAACATTAGGTACAGGACATGTACTGCAGTTTATTCATTAGTACTGGGTTCTACAACCCTGCATTTTGATTGGTTGTAGTTTTTTGTGATGGTCTCTGTCTGTGGCAAAGAAAAGTTTCCTTGATGAGAAGTAAGGACTTCATTTAACTGTGTACATAGAGTGAGAGAAAGTCTCCCTAGAAGAGAACACATCAATGGTTATCCAATATCAAACAGCCAGCTCTGAAAACATATATCTGAGTAACATTATACAGACTGAGCAGGTTGTAGTTACATATTTGAGAGTATATATATATATATATATATATATATATATATATATATGTGTGTGTGTGTGTGTGTGTGTGTGTGTGTGTGTGTGTGTGTAAATATATATGTTGCAATTAAGGAAAAAAGAGATCATGAATTTTAAAGAGCACAAGAAAGGGTATATGGGAGGATTTGGGGGGAGGAAAGGGAAGGGGGAAATTATATAATTATTCTATACCCTCAAAAGAAATGGAATTCAGACAAACTGATAAAAAAATTCAACATGGAATAAAAGAGAGCAGAATTGGAAAAATAATGCCCAGTTTGTAATGTCATGTGGAGTTCACTTAAGAAAATACTCAATTTCAACTAGTGCCTCACAGAAAGAATATCTGAGTAAAACATAAGCATAAGGGATAGGACTAAAAGAGAAGAATGTTTAGAAGGATGTATTTATGATATTAAATTGACCCACTGGGTCAAAACCTTAAAAAAACTTGTGAAACTGAAATACAACTCTTCAGTTACACACACACACACACACACACACACACACACACACACACACTAATTTTCTAGATCACAAAATTAATATAATGTTTTCTAAATTTAAAATAGTGAAATATTACTAATTATGAATGTATGTTGTAATATTATGTAATAAAAAAACAGAGTGAAGTGTACACATGACTTATACAACTTTGTTACATAACTGAGGAGACATGAAAATCAGAAAGACTGAAACAGTCTATTCACTAAATGATGATGGCCTATTATTTGAATGCCCTCACCTTTCTCCCTCTCTATCTCTCTATTATGGTTTGAATGTGAATGTTCCTGCCATCCATAGGCTCATGTGTTTGGACAAACAGCAGTTTGGGGCTCTCTGTTGGAAGCTATGAAATGTATAGGAGGCAGACACACCTAGAGAGTCATTACTCTGACTTTGAATTTTGATACCCAGTTTCCACTTACTGCCTACTCTCCCTGACTAGATGCACTATGAGCAGCTACCTCAGGCTCCTTCTACTAAGACTTCCCGATATGATAGACTCTGCCCTCCAATTGCAATATAATACAATGCCTACCTTAAGTTGTTTCCTGTGAATATTTTCACCAAGTAACTCTTTGCAGCAGAATTCTTGGACAATATGTTCCTGAGGATGTTTGTTTGTCTTGAGGACTCCCCATCATAATAACCAAAACTTTCTTAGGACTGTCTTATAATCAAGCAAGTTTCCTACCAAACTTTCTTCTTTCCTTCTTACTTGCTCTGTGTCTGTGAGATTAGTTCTGCATCCCTCTGACAGTTCTCCCAGCACCTTTGATTTCTGTGCAAAATTTTCTTCACAGGGGTCTTACCTTCTTGCAAATCTAGCATAATCTTTTTCTCTGCTTATGAGAGGACTTAAATTAATACCATTGGCAAACACCAAGTAATAGAATCTGAAGTACTTGAAGAGTTAGGGAAAAAATTAAATTAATACAACTGTCACTCATAGAATATAATGAATAATAAATGCTTAATAAATCTGGGTCATAGAAAGAATGATCGGTTTTTTTTTTACAGACATAGAAGAACACCACCTAATGGAAAGGTCACCTACATCAGCATTTGGCAATTTTTTAATTGACTAATTAGCAAATATTTCGGCCTCCTTCAGTGAAGAGACAAAATTATGAATGTTGTACAGATAAGTTAGAAGCCATTTAAAATGTAACCTTTAAAAAATAAAATACACTCTTTTCTTCATTCTCTCCCCTCCCCCAATAAACAACCAGAGTGACCAACAGATCATCATCCATTATTTCCCTGAGATATAGTTTATTGACTCCTGTTCTATGTCATTACGAGGTTCAGATAAAACTTTATGAAAATAGTGCTCAAAATTTTCCTTACATGCTCATATAAGAAAATGAAGAAACTATTTCCCTTTGTACTTTATTATGATAGCACCTGATTTTCCATCTTATCATTAAAAATTGCAAAGACTCTAAAGACAGTCATAACTCTACTGCATATATATTTTAAGTATAGCTGATTTTTATTTTTATTTTAAAGCAGGCCCTAACTGTTTAGCCCTGGTTGTACTGAAACTCACCATGTAGGCTGAATACCTTGAAACTCACAGATACCTGTTTGCCCATGCCTTCCAAGTAGTAGAATTAAAGGCATGTGCAACCACAATGGGCCCAATTATACTTTTATTAATTTAATGAAACCCACATATGGGAAGTGTCTGACTAATACTAAAAATGACAGATAGTCATAGCTTTCTCAAATTCAGATACTTTGTTCACATAACAAGTGATGATTTTTCTTTACATTACTGTGTTCAGAACCCTCCATGAAATTCATCTCAGTTATGGTTTTTGTATGTTTGTGTTGAGTTAATTCTATATTGATAAACCTACAGGTATATAGGTATTAGTTGTACCCACATGCCAGTAATTAGCTTGTATGTGACTGGAAGACAAGTAGAAAGAGAATTTGTTTCTTGGGTTTTCCGCATTTGTTTCTTAGATATTTTCATAGCCTGGGAACATGTATTAAGGAAAACAGATGGAGTTGGTAAGAGTTCCTACTTTTATCTATGAAACTATAGCCTGAGGTGTATCAAGACATTGTGAGCTTAGGAATGCACACAGATTCCTTTCAAGTCAGATTAGTTTGGGAAGAGTATATATGGAATTTGAAAACCAAAAAGACAATAGCCTATATTATTACTGTCTAAACATCCATTATCCAAAATATGGTTCATCATTTCCTTGTTACCTGTACATGAATATGAAGACCACTGGTGTAACTCCCCATCCTAATTACTATTCTATTGCTGTGAACAATACCATGACCAAGGCCACTTATAAAAGGAAGCATTTAATTGGGACTTGCTTACAGATTCAGAGAGTCAGTCCATGACCATCATGGCAGGGATCATGGCAACAGGCAGACAGGCATGCCACTGAGCAGTAGCTGTGAGCTCACAGATGACCCATAAATTATAGGCAATACAAAGAAAATAATTATTTTGTGAGTAATGATGGTAATATTCAGTATGTTTTTCTTGAGACCTATTAAATTTGACACATTAACTCAGTCTTCCCAGAACCCATACATACCTCACTGAAAACATCTCCTAATGTAATAAGCTGGTTTTCAAAATACTGAAGATTTGGGTATAAAATGATGAAATAATAAACAATTATATCATATGATAAAGTATAAAGTATATGATAAAGTATGAAAATGTGCTACCTCATGAGTAGATAACTTCCAAGTCTGAATTTAAACACATCATGTGATGGATATATTTCCAGCCTTCTAGGTAAATGTACCTGTTACCAGTATAGGAAAGTAAAAAGGGTGGGGGATCCTCAGTAAATATTAGAAACCTGAGTGAGACTGAGGCTTCCAGTGTGTTAATCTTGTTCATTTGAAAGTAAAGTGATTCTCAGAAAACACAAAAACTGATGCATATGTAGGAGTATAAGCTCTCTTTCAGGCAATCTAACCACTTGTCCTTAATAAGCATTACGTGCATGAGAGAGCTTATTTTGTGTGTATATTCTGTGTGCATTTCAGAATGCATGTTTTTTACTATTTCATTTAAATGAATTCAGGTTAATGTCCGTTCTAATAAAAAGGACAGCTTCTAGATAAATTCCTAGCAGAAAACAGTTATTTTTACCTTTCCGTGTTTTAAAACCCATGCCTGAATGGTTTACTGAGATATAAAGGTACATAAAGGCTTTATTGGTATTTTATTAAGGGACTGAATGGATAAAAATAAGCAACTTCCCTGCTGCTTCACTATAAATAAAGGTGACTTCTTCAGTTTAAGTGATCTCTACTCTTCTGTGGTCTTACTTCTTAGTCCTTGACTAAAACAAAACAGAGTTTCAGGCCCAGTCTTGAGGGCTCAAGGGCCTTGCCTGTTTCAAAGAATAAGATCAGGAGATCTTGTCACTCTTTTGCTTGCTTTAATGTGATATATATATATATATATATATATATATATATATATATATATATCTTGGTTGAACTCGAGACTCTGGAAACTGTGCAATTAGAAATATTTCCATTGACCAGGCAACACCTTGGGAAAAGGTTATTTGGAGTAGGATTTCTCCACAGAAATCATACATTAATTTGCATTTGATGAATTAAACAATGCTGCTCTCAACACACACACACACACACACACACACCAACTAAAATTATCTAACATATAAGAAACAGAAAGCAAGTTTCAATAGAAAAGGACTGTAATCTAACAAATTATGTACTTTCAAAGAATATTAAAACCACACAAAACTCAGCAAACCTGCTTTGTTAGGGAATAGTTGATTTGCTTGTGGAATCCCTATTTCAGAGGCAAAGTGAAGCAAACTACGTCTCATTGTGCTTGCAATTTTATAATGAGATTCAAACCAACATTAAAGAGTGGCATATTTGTTTTCTGAAGGGTATTCCCCAGGCGTGCCCAAAGCCAGCTTGGCTTCCTGACTATGTCATTGTTTGCACATTTTGCAAATATCACTTGAGGCTTTTTGTATTCTATCACAAATTCCCAAATTTAAAACAACCTCCAAAATTATCATACAACAAATTCTGCTTTAATATCTGGAAAGATACAGTTTCTAATTCTGTACAATGAATGTGTATCTCTCTTCAACAAAGGTCGCCTAAGCACCATCCTCACAAAGGGGAGACTTTTCTATGGTGTGTTCCATCTCCATTTTGACTGTAGGCTGCCTGCTGCCTACTTTGCATTCCATTCTCTAAAAAGCTTATTAATGGAGTCTAGAGGGAGGCTGTCAGAAATGGCAGACTGAATCAAGGGATTTTCCTTCAACGTCCAAATGACACACTGAAGCCAGAGAAATAAACAGATGACTAACCAATGCCCTTTTGTTGGAGGATGAAGGTGGGATTGCCAACTTGCAAACCAGAAACCGACATTTGGGTGGATTAAACCAACCTGCCATCGTACTGTTCCTTCATAATCGCTACCAATTCCTTGATCTCAAGTGCCTCAGCGAAAAGCCTTCTCAGTTCTGAGAATCATGTTTGTGAAAACCCTCAGCCAAGCTTTCGCTGGAAACATTTATCCACCAAGAAGCAGTGTTCTGACACTAACTGAGAGGAAGTGTTGGCTTCTAGGTATTTAATTAAAATATTAAGGGAAAAAGCTTTCATGTCAACATTCACAAGCACTTTCCTATAGCTGAGGGTTGCTGCAATTGCATCTCCCTGCGAAGGCATCCCTCCCCTGCCAGGCCTTCTCTGAGAACTGCAATAGCTGGAGGTTCACTTTGCTTCATGCTGTTAGTTGTGGCTTTGAGACTTTGCCCCATGCTGTCACTTTCCTGATTCTCTCAATCTGGTTGTTAGCTTTAATTTCTAAAATCAAGATTGGATGGCAACAAGAGGCTTTAATGAAGAGTGAAAAAGTCATTTGTTAAACAGCATTAAGAATTCTTATTTGCACTGCTGTACAATGTGGTCAAGCCAAGTACATTCTGCTTTTATGAATCATCCAATTTCCTTTACCACATAATTAATGTTAATAAGGAGAAGGCATTGTATAGTAACTAAATATATCATAATAGATGTTGGCTCTGGGTTTAGGATCCTGGAGTGGCAGCATTTCCAGTGTGAGCTTCTAGAAGAACTGAGAATTATAAGAAATGGTGTGAAGAACAAATCACACATGACCATTTCATTGTTGGTGAAGTTCATATAAAAGAAATACTTAATTTTCTTTTAAAATTGCATTTTCAGTAGAAAGAGGGTTTTAAAAAAAAGACTTCTAGTAATGCCATTTAGTGAACCTTCTTGAACAAAAGCACTTCAAAAGGAATATTTTTAAGCTACACTATGTCCTGGGCCATTGACTGTAATAAAGGGAGATTGCCCATGCAATTCTCTTTAAAGTATCAAGTGAATCGAGAAGATTCATAAACCATATAGGTATAGATTTCAAAAAACATCTGAAACCAATCAAAATGGCTGCAACCAAGATCACGAAATATGCAAATGTAGCTGTACTGTCTCTGCTAAATTCATTTGCATACAGAAAAAAATCAACAATACTGTGAACTTCATCATCTTCCAAAGAGTTCATTCCTTTGTAGGAACTTGACTATATTTGACTTTAATTTTTTAGTACAAAACAGTCAAACTTATAAACTGACAAACTGTTAATGTATCAATTCAACAAATATTTATCAAGAACTTATTAGCTCAGTAACATGGTACAAGAAATTTTATATATATATGTATATATATACAGAGATATATATGTATATATATACCTGTATATATAAAGCAGTGTTTGTCTCAGAGAAATTATTTTTCACAAAAAAGATTTTTTAATTAAACAAATATACAGGGTCTTATAATTAAGCATAGTAGTTAATAAAGTGCTATAATATTATAGCTGAGGTGATATTACTGTAATACAACCCACCTGTGCATGTACCATTTACCTTTCTTGCAAAACCCAACTTGTAAATAAGAATCAAGTCCACCTTGACCAGGTTCAAACTCTAAGTGGCATTCTTTCTGATGCTGGAGTTCCTGCCTTAATAAATTACTTATGAAAGTTCTGAAAGTTCTTTCCCCTGTAGTCTTAAGATTTTTACTCTTTGAGAATCTGTTAACATTTGCAGGCACGTTTCAATCTCTTATGCAACTGAGTGAACAACAAACACAATCTAAGTGCTTATGCATTTGTGCTACAGTCGGCATCCCTGCCTGTTTGTCCGGAGTTCTTGTCTGTGCCACTAGGGTGTGTGTATCTTGTTTACTGTGGCCATTTGCTGAGTGTTAAACTGCCAGTACCACCAATCTAAACTCTAATTCACTAGCTCATATTTCTCAGAAGGTGAGTGATTTGTTTGTTTGTTTCTTCATCACACTACCAATCATTGGGAAAAAAGACTTTACACTATGTTTTCCCTAACATTAGTTCACTCCATGCTCTCTTCCTAAGGCAAAGCATGAGGAAGGAATGTGTGAAGCAAAGACATTCCAATAAGTGTCCACAGCTCAACATCATTTTATCTGTCTTCCTGTACAATAGATCTCATTGCGGCTTACCCATTTCAAATCCAGCCTCTGTCTATTAATGACCATTGTTAATATCTAACAAATTCCCCCCCAAGTGCCTGCCTTGAGGAGATTTCTATCAGGGTCCAGAACAGATGCTATAAGCAGCTAAGGATACTAATCTGAGGGATATTCAATGAATCTATGCACACTGAGTTCTTTAGTCCATTCACTTTATTCTTCTAAGTCAATTCTAGCTACACAGTTTCTTTTCTGTCAGTCCCTCCTGCTCTCAGTCCCTTCTGCTCTTCTCTCATCATTCTGTCTAGTTCTTTCCATCTCATCCTCATCTTTGTTCTAAATTCATTCTCCCCAGTGCTCTCAGAGAACCAGTCTATATACAATTGCAGTAATTATTTGGCAAAGCTACATGAGGCTTGAAGTTTTCTCGGTCGCAGAGAGAGGTGATAAGGATCCACACATAAATCAATTAATTGTCAGCTTCCAATTACAACCCAAAAGGGGAGTGACTAAAGGGGAGTTCCCCGGTAGGGTCAACCAAAGGCTCAGATCAATTAGGGAGTTTGTATGCTCAAACTATAATCTAGAAATGGCTAGGTAGAATGTTAGGTGTAACTGAAAGTTTTCCTGGTCCCAGCTGGCCAGTGGTCAGGACAAATCTCTTCCACCCATGCCCTGCAGTTGCTTGGTTCCAAAATAGATACACAGAGGCTTATATTAATTAAAACTGTTTTGCCATTAGCTCAGGCCTACCACTGACTAGCTCTTACACTTAAACTTAGCCCATTTCTGTTCAACTATATGTTGCCATGTGTTCCAGGGCTTTACATGTTCCTCCCTGGATGGCAGGCTGGCGTCTCCTAACTCAGTCTTCCTCTTCCCACAGTTCTCCTTATCTGCTTATCCCAACTATACTTCCTGCCTGGCTACTGGTCAATCAGTGTTTTAGTAAACCAGTGTACAAAAGCATTATCTCATAGCAGTTAGGGGTCAATAAGTCACAAGAAAGTAAACTGTCTTTGACGTCACTTTCCCCCCTGCTCGTCCAGGCTGCAGCTGCTTTCTGATAGGGAGGGGGACATATGCTAGGTGGCTAAGCAACCTCTGTCAGAGCATGTAGCATTTGGTTAGTTAAAGCACTTTCACTCAGAATAATTGCTGAGGAGAAAATCTAGGAATAGCACCTGGCTGAGGAGGAATTAAAACTTAATTTGCACAAGAAAGAAGCTTGGCACCTATCACCTGCCTGGCCTTGTAGGCAATCTCCTTGGGTCAATGGGAAGTAACTGTCTTAACTCAGTAACTAACAAATGGCTAAAACATCATCCCCGGAATGTGAGCAGTAAATCTCTTAAGTTAGGGTCTTGTGTAAATAACCCAGGGTGAAGGTAAGGGGTTGAGGATTTAATTGTTAGTGGTTATTTTCTCTTATCTGTAAGTGAGATGAGCTAATGTTTATCTATGTGCAGTTTTATCCTTGGAAAAAAGGTATCTTTGCTGAAATACTTTTGTCTGGAGAATGGCCCTGGCCAGATATGTTAATGAAAAATTAACACAGCTGGGGACAGTTATCCAATTACCCCAAATGTATAGGGAAAGTTGTGCCCAAGATTGAGATGCAATCGTGAGATTACATGTACACATAACATGGAGATGCATGGTAAATGGAGAGACTCATAGCTGTTATTGCACAAGAAGTTTACAACAAGAGACAGCCAGTTCATTCAAGGCAGTAATTCCATAATACCTTTCATGATGGTTTCCTCTAACAGAACCCTTAGTTTTGATAGATTGACCTTCTGAACTCTAGTTGTCACTGCTGCATACTCTCATGGACTTTTGCTACCAGCAGCTCTCAATAGATACCCGTTTACAACTCCCATATATATGGGTTCAATTTGAGATTAATGAGTTATAGTCATACTTTTGAAATTTTAGTGCAATGTAACAAATACTGACTGAGCAAATATTGTATCTACACCATATTCAAAGCTAGAAATGTTACAATGAAGATACTCTCCCTTCCTCTAAAGAATTTTTAGGTAATGAATTCTAATTTTGTAGCTACCTCAAATATGAAATAAATTTATTTTGCATTCTTTTGATAACCAGAGTCACTTTTGTCTCCTCCTCCACTAGCAAATTGAGAACTTCACTTGCTAACCAACTTCATTTGATGTAAAAATGAAGTCTTATCATTTGCCAAAAAGTAGAGAGAAACAGAAGACATTTTGCCAATTGTGCTACACCAGACAGAAAATAACTATTGCCTGATCTTGCTTATATATGGAACTTGAAAAACATGACCAAATTTAAATTTGTAGAGACAGAGAATAAAACATCTATCATAATGGGGCAGTGGCAAAGATTAGGTTAGGATTTGAAAAAATAAGTTCCTAAGAATAGAAAATAAAAAATGTATGGGATATATAAGCATAGAGATTCAAGGCAATCATTGCAATGATATCAAGGACTTCTATTTAAAGCAAAGTCTTTAGTTCTCAAAGCACTGAAATAATAGAATATTTGTTTCCACATCTGTGCTTTCTATATCATGAGATGATACTTATATCATCATCAGCTCCTAGAACACTGCTTTTCCATAGTTGTTGAGCATCTGATACTTGCATTTTACGGGGACAAGACTTTACTTCCAGACATCCTGGTCTAAGAAGTTTGAAATGACACTCAACCCCAGCTAGAGTGGAATACAACTATGTTTACAAAACAGTATTATAGAATAGCAGAAAGTTAAAAACATGAAATAAAACAAAACAAAACTGTGTTGAGCAAACTCATCAATTTTCTTAAAGCATCATAGTAAAGACAAAAACAGATCATATTCCAATTATCTAAAATATAGCTGTATTTCCAAAGTACAATACAAATAATTGATGATGACCAGGAATCCAAAATCCTCTTGTATATTGAAATAACCATCACAATGAAGCTAGAAAAGGCCTTGAATTTTATCTTTCCCAGCATGAAAACAGGCATTGATTATAATCTCTAAAATGAGTACCAAATATAAAATTCACATAAATGGAGACCCTCTGATTTGGGGACATTTTCCACTTAGGAATAAAAATAAATTAACTTACAAGATCTTGTGCCAAGATGTGAAGCTGCAATTTTGAGGCAAAAGGTAATTACTTTTGCCTGAGGAAAGTTCACACTATTACCTTAGTTTCAGTCAAAAGATATCAAAACTGTTTCCCAGATTCAAGAGAAAACACACTTTTTAGTTCATTGACTTACCACATGTATTATTTTAAATTATTTAATATGAACCTTGGAAACTTTCACAATTAGAGAAAATTTTTAAAAATGAAAGAATAATTTGATGAAAAAGATTGATAATTTTCTACCAACTCTGAACTCTGTTGCTGTGAACATTGCTGCTTGAGTTGCCTGGGTAAAGTGCTTTTTCCATCTAATACAGATAGATCTACATCACTTCTCAAAAAGAATTAACAACCCACAAAAGCACATATTTAAAGGTCTCCCTTAATTTATATGTGTAATAGAATATGATAGGATGTAATTCTGTGCCCTAAAATGGACAATTTTTCTATTATTATAAATTACTATGAATTTTAAAAGCTAGATAGAAATTATGTGTTACTTTGAAACTAACTTTTAAGATAGTCCCCAAGGAGTTGCTCTACATTGCAAATATCATGTGTTTCCCCATTTAAATCATCCATGCTTTACTGATAATAATGACAGTATTCTAAATGATAGTATTGATCCCAATGAGGTAAACAGAAATCAGGGAATGAACATGTGATTGGTTCTGGAATAATACTAGAGTGGGAATCTGAGTGTAGGGTAATTAATTATTGGAAAAAACCAGTCACTCACCTATTCCCATTTTTTAGTTTTCCCCAGAATACTCAGAACTCTAGTGTTACAAAAATGTCAAGAGCATACACTCTAAACAAAAAACATGTATAAAGTCCTTCCTTATCATCTTGTTCTTCAAAATAACTCAAATGCATTCATCATAGATGAATTGTATCTAGACACATCCTTTAAAAATTGCATCTTCTTTCTGCTTCATGTTTTAACCATTCATTTCTGTCTGTTGCTTGTTTAATGTGATTTCTATGTTTGATATTTCTTTGTAATATTTTTAAAGTTGTAGTGGTGGTTAATGTGTTAAATTGATCAACAAAAATAAATAATCAACATAATTAAAATATGCATGAAATTATCCATTTTCAAATACTGCATACTCTATCATTCAAGAAAGCATGCATGAATGTTCATATGTTCTTACTCTTCAAAAGCCCCCAGAATATTAGTTATTTACATTCTTGAGAGACATATTGTTTTCATCATGTCTTCTTTTGGTCAGTAATAAGGTCTATTATAAACGAAGTTAGTAAAAACAGTTGTCCCTTTCTGATATTTTCCTCTAAAGCTTTTACTTTTAGTGTTTCAACAGTACATTCCTGTGCCCACAGTGACTATAAACAGCGTGCTGAGAAGCATACCCCAGTGGAAACTCCTTTGGTTGATAGGGACTGCCTAAATGTTTAATGATATTAGCTCCCTGAAAATGGCATTCATTTCCTGTATATGCAAATTTTCTTAATGTGAACCCCCCATAACAGGTAGGATGTATAAAGTTAATGAAGCCATGTAATTACAATCACTATGGTGACTGCAGTCTCCTGAGAACAATAATGTGATAATATACGTGGGTTTTGACTTTCTTTGGAAACAACAGCTTATAATTTGAAAACAGATAGTAAAATATTTCATTATCTTCTTCTAACTCCTAAGGCAAAAGCAGGTACAAATAGATTATGCTCTTTATTAACTGAAAATAAAATGAAAAGAGAAAAGAAAATGCAGCTGTTTACTTTCAGCCTCAAATGCCATTATTTGACTCCTGTTTGAAGCCTTGTTTCCTTTTAACAAAGAAAGGGGCCAGTGGGGCTCGATATTTTGCCTTAGATCCTGATCTTTTATTGTTTACCCCAAGGACTCTACATTGCTAGCTTTTATTAATGGTGTGCTAAAATGACAGGATAATTTATTTCAATTGGGGGTAAGAAAACCCTTAAATATTTTTCATTTATTTTGGAAGTTAGGTGTGAGAGGTGAAGGATAAATATTAGACATTTTCATAGGGTTGTTTTTTAAACTGTAACTATTTTGTGTGTTTAAGAGATGACTCCATTACATAGCAAGCAAAAAGTCTGCCATGCCACAGACCTGCAGCTGGGGATGACCAAGTCCATACTAACTCCAAGTGAGAATGACATACAGTCAAGGACACTGAGGGCTCAGGAGGGTTTGTTAACATTAGATACTATTACACTTAAATTATTTTCCCATTACCTTATTTCTGTCAACATTTAGTTTTTAAAAATACCCAAAGTACGATCTATCCT
This sequence comes from Peromyscus attwateri, assembly GCA_902168425.1. Classification (NCBI taxonomy): domain Eukaryota; kingdom Metazoa; phylum Chordata; class Mammalia; order Rodentia; family Cricetidae; genus Peromyscus; species Peromyscus attwateri. The sequence continues at coordinate 44,755 of CABHPP010149667.1, forward strand.
TTTTATCACTCAAGAAGATATTAATTTGATTCTCATATAAAAGCATAAAATCAATGTGTCTACTCTAAAGCAGCCTATAGGGTGCATGTGTTTGGCACACAAATGAGACTCCCTCTACCTACCTACCAGTTGGTTCCAGGTACTTTAAATCTTGTTCACTGAGTGATTAAAATGCAGTGACCTTTCTCCACTAGGCAGTGAGTTGCTGACATACAAGTTTACAGTGAGAATTTTGAGTTTTAGATTACCCAGGAGACATAATCTCTATGAGATGAAAACTAAAATTGTAAGACTCAGTTTGTGCAATTGCACATTTTAAAAGGTAATCATTTTAAATTATTTGATATTACTATTTGTTCTGGAGATTACAAATAAAATTTAACTTGACACATTACAATAGAACTAGAGATAACGAAATATTAAAAAATTACATTTGTTTATAATTTCATAGATATTGTTTATTGTTTAATGATTAGATTTTAATTTTAAGTCTATTTGGAGTCACAACAAACCTGAACAAAAATGTAGATTGACTGATCAACCTTCAGTCTGCATACAGTCATACTTCCCGTAATACTTCATCATGTGCAACAGTGGTACATTATTAAAAAATCAATAACCTTCATTGTCATACATCATCATTCCAAGTTCATTACTTATATTGGTGTTTTACATTCTTTGTTTTCGGCAAATATATGTAATGTGGCACCACTGTGATACCACACAGAATATTTTCATTGCCCTAAGACTTCCCTTTGTTTTGCCTCTTGGTTCTTCTGGACCTCCTGAATTTCTTGTATCCACTGATCTATTTATTGACTCAGTAATTTTGTCTTTTCTAAAGGGCATGTGATTGACCTCATTTACTTAATGATATTCATTATTTTAAAATTCCCCATGTGTCTTTTCATGGCTGGGTTGGCAATGCATTTTCTTTCAGTATTGGATAAGATTGACTGTCTGGATGTCCTGTGATTTACTTATGCATTCAGAGGCTGAATTATCTGCTCGTTTCCTCCAGGATTTGGCAATTATGAATAGAGTTACCATGAAAAAAAAATCATACATAGATCATGTATACATGTAAGTATGCCTTCAATTCATTTGAATAAATATCAAGGGATAAGTCTACATTTTAACTAGACTAGTAAATTATCAATGCAACAATTATTATAAATAGGCCTCTGAGTCATAAAATAGTATACTTGGGTCACATAATATGTAGATTTAATACAATTCTAAAACTAGACGAAGCTCATTAATTATTTAAGGAAAACATTTTAGAATGTATCATACTATCAAAGTGATATCATGACTATATGAACATTCAATTAATGGCTGAATTGTAAGAGAAATCAAGTACAAAGACTGAATTTTGTTGGATACAATGGAAAATTTTGGATATGATTGGTATTATAATTTCAACTTGGAAATCACAGAAATACTTTGTATATTCTTGGCTTAACTTTGACATTAAATGGGTACTTACCTTTCAAAGACAGAAAATATGCATCTGAAATATTTATCAGTATCATCTGGTATGCATACAGTGTTCTTATTCCTCTGTTCACTCTTCAAAACTCTTAGATTCCTTTGGCCTGTGATTTTTCCCACAGAAATCTGACAATACAGCAAATGTTAAGGAATGTTGACCAATAGGTGTACCCCAGCCTCATTCCTTCTAGATTATTGTAGGAAACTGCAAGACTAAATGACTCAAGAAAACTAAGAATTTATGAAAGGGATGGAAGCTCAAAGCAACCATGACTTGTAGTATAGTCCATTTTCTGCTTCTAAAACAAAATGCTCTGGATTTAGTAATTTATAGCAAATGTATTTCTCCTACATAGGTGGGGTTGCTAAAATCAAGAAACTGTCATTTGAGAATCTCAAATGTGTCAGCACATAGTAGAAAGCAGAGAGGCAAGAAATTGTATAAATGTAAGAGAAGAGAAGGGAAGTAAACTCATATTTATGGCATACCTACTTCTGTAATAGAGAAAGAACCCACTGCTCTAGTTATAGCAGTAACACATTCATGATATCTGAAGCATTGTAACATAATAATTAAACATCCCTATTTTCAAATCAACAATAAATGTTAAAGAACTTGAACACTCTTTTTTTTCCTATTACGTATTTATTCTTTGTTCATATATTACATCACCAAAGCAGATTTCCCTTCCTCCTCTCCTCGCAGTCCCTTCCACCCCCACCACCACTCTCCCCCAGATTCACTTCTTCTCCATTTCCCTTCAGAAACGATCATGCCTCCCAATGATATCACCAAACACAGCATAGCAAGTTACAATAAGACTAGGTACATACCTCATCTCAGGGCTGGATGAGGCAACCTAGTAAGAAGAAAGGGGTTCCAAAGGAAGACAAAAGCCCCTGCTCCCAATATTAGGAGTTGCATAAGAACATCAATATACACAACCATAATATAGATGCAGAAGACCTAGTCAGACCCATGTAGGCTCCCTGATTATTGCTTCATTCTTTGTGAGGCCCCTTGATCCCTGGTTAGTTGATTCGTTGGTTTATGTTCTTGTGGTGTCCTTGAACCTCTGGGTCCTACAATCCTTCCTCCCCCTCTTACATGAGATTCCCCAAGCTCTACCTGATGTTTGGCTGTGGGTGTCTGCATCTGCTCCTATCACTTGCTGGATGAAGCCTCTCTGATGATGATTATGCTAGGCTCCAGTCTATAAACATAGCAGAATATCAATGAGCATAGCAGAATATCATTAGGAACATCTTAAAAAACCATAGCAACAATGAGCAAGAATCAAACCTCTATTGAATGACCCAAAAGTAATGGAGATCTTTGAATTGCTTACAAAGTATTTAGAATTATCATGCTAAAAGGTCTCAGTGAGTTACAATAAAGCATGAAAAGAAACTAATGAAGCCATAAAAATAAAACATGATTAAAGGAAGAAGTTTAATTGAAATAGAATTCATTAAAAATAGAAAGTCTGAAGTTGAAGAATATAAGGAAGGTAATAAAAGACCAGGAGAGAGTTTCAACAGCAGACTCCATCAAAGTCTAAAATCCATGTTCTCAAACATATGATTAGAGAAATAGAAAGAACAGAGAATAAAGCTCATAAAGTAATTTTATGGAATGTATTTGGTGTCATCAAGTGAAACTATATATATATATATATATATGAGAGAGAGAGAGTAGTTGTCAGAAGTTTATTTAAATAAATAATGGCACAAAGAAGATGGAAGGGGAAAAAAGCATGATCTCATTAGAATCTGTAGGTAAGAAACTAAAAATAGATGAATAGATGCCATCCTAGAAGGTATAAGATTGTAGAAAGTAACTGGTTTCAGTAGCAAGGAAAGAAAGGACATGTGTGAAATCAGAATAGAAAGAAGAGAACTTATTGTCTGGTCCAGAGACTAAAAGCCAATATTTAAGACAAAGAGAGGGCCACAGAAAATATGCACAGTACTTTCAGTACCTTAAAGAGAAAAGCAGAAACCAAGGACTAAGGCTACATCAGTCATACTGGCAGTGAGGGGCTTTTAATATGGATGCTGGAGATCCAACTCACGTCATCATTTTTGTACTGTAAAATATTTTATAAATGAGGCTTTCCCATCCCTAAGCTCTAGAGTTTACCCCCAAGGGACTGTGTAGCCTTTAGGCCTGGCTGGTCATAGTTAAGGCTAATCTCTCTATTCCCAAGATGGATCCGCGACCAGTGGTTCTACTAGTGTGGCTCTAAGCAGTGCATTGAAGGAATGGTTAATAATCATTGTAGTAGAAGCACAGATATGTATGGCAAATAATGAATCTAAAAGAATACATTAAAGAGGCTAAAGTGACGGTTTGCTGGTTGGGAGTACTTACTGCTCTTCCAAAGGTCTTAGTTTTGTACCAAGAACCCACAGCAGTCAGCTCGCAACTGTATATGACCCCAGTTTCAGGATATTTAATGCATTCTGGGCTTCATGGGCACTTGCACATATGGTCCATATAGACTCAGGGAGGCACAGACACATACACCTGAAACAAAACAAATAATTAAATAAATCTTTTAGAACTTTAAAAGGAACAAGAAAAAGAATAAATCACAATATTTTAAAAAGACAAAGTAATATACTTCAAACATTTTCCATTTATTTTTGATTTGGTATTTCAAAATAATTGGTTTTGAATATACCTTTAGTTTTTTTTTTTTTACACATTAAAGACAATAGACTATAATGTCACTTCAAATGCAAAAATGGAAATCACCTTTGATTGCCAAGGCTATTGACATTGTAATACCCATTTAGGAAAACTTTCATAAGGGACTGAAAAGATGAGGTAAGTAGTTAAGAGCACTTATGGCTTTTATAGAGCACCTGAGGTCAGTTCCCAATACAACTGTCTGTAATTGTAGTACCATGGAATCTAACACCTTCTTCCTACCTCCAAGAACAGCATCACACACATGCACATACACACATGTGCATGTGCACGCACATGCACGCACACACACATATACATAATTAAAAAGAAGAATTTAAGAAAAATACATTTTTCATTTTCAAGTTACATGAAATTAACTTTTGACCTATTAAATTCTAATTCAATATCCTTAATGTCAATAACTGAATAATTCTATTGGACTTTTAAACTTTGGGGGTCCTTATAAAAGAAAACACAGGTCTTAACTATCAAGATTATTTTAAAGTACTAATATCATCAATATCTTGCTAAAGTTAATTGCTTTGGAGTTTTATTTATTTATTTATTTGTTTGTTTATTTATTTATTTAATTTTTCAATATGAGTCTCCAAATCAGTTACAGTTCCATTGTTTCCCCTGTACTGGCCATGCTTACATTAGCATCTTCCATCATCTTGTTACACACAAAATAAATGAACAACAAGCTTGCCTCACTACTGTTTCAACTCCACAACAGCAATGATCCTTAAGGCAATGATTATTTTAACTTATTAGTATTACCTTACTGATAAGTGTTCATTGTTTGTATAGTAACTGTATAGCACTAATTATCATTATTGACTAGTCAAAAAGATGCCTCATATTTGAACCAGGCTTCTTTCAAAGATAAATACCACCATCTGTAAACGCAACATCTAAAAATATAGCCTGATCTAAATCAATATACTGTCCCTTTTCTCTGTATTTCTTTTCCCCCTTCTATAGTTACAACTGAAAATTGCAACCACCATCTGGCACACAAACACAGTGAACTAAACCTGTACTGCATCTTTGCACATACACTCTATGGGCAGCATATTAAAATGGAAAATTCTTTTCAGTGTTAAAAATATCTGGGATTTGATCAGGTCACATATCTAATTAGAGAAGCTGAATTATACCCAAGCAGTCCAAGCATACTCAAGTATCATTTTGTAAGTGATAAAATGTTAAGCTTACACTCTTTCTTTATTATAGCCATTCAAGGTTAAATCCTTACTATAAATTCTATCATAGCACCCCTTATTCCCCACGCTATGATTATGTAGAAAGTAGCTCTGAGATCCCCTGTTGAATTTTCTCAGAATAAGTATCTCATTTCTATTTTATTTCAGTATATGACTTCCCAACCATCTAAAGCATTTCAATAATAATATTTATTTTAGGATTTCAATAGCAGAGTAGCTCTATGATGTTACTGGTTGTTCACAATCTGAATAGCATTAAAAACACTATAATGTTACTGCCTGTCATTTACAAGCTAAATGTCATTTGCACAAAATAGTACTATGACATGATAAAATTGGTTCTTACAAAACAGACACCTGAGAGCAAACTAATGTTGTCTCAGCTAGAGATTGAGATTGTTCTCTGGAATGGAGTACATTAAGAGTTAAATGACCAAGAACTACTTGGAAAGAGAATTCCAACACTCTCTCAGCATTATTTGAAGGAGAGGATTGAGTGTATGTACTTGCAAAAACTATCAACTGTGAAAAGCCTGCAAGTATATTTAAATTTTATATTTAGATACCAACTCAAAGTAAAAGAGAAAACACTATGAAATTATTACATATATATATGCATGTGCATAATATATGTATATATATGTATATGTGTATATATGTATACATGTATGTATATATATATATATATATCCCCATACTTCAACTTTGTACACTAACTTCAGTTTTGGTTTATCTTAGCCAATGTATTGATTTTATTTCCCCTGTTTGCAATCATTTATTCATCTTTCCATTGTCCCCCTTTCCTCCTTCTTTTTCTTATTTTTAACATATATAAAAATCAGTAGCAAATCATAGGTGTTTTATATTTCAAGAAAAAAATGTCTCGTTTACATTTCAAATGCATAGAATATGGGATTTCTACCCAGATACCTTCCACCTAACTGTTGTTATCCTGCTAACTCTGTTCTAAAAAGTAGAATTTAATGCTAAAAAGAATATACTTATATGAGAAAAACAAAGCAAAATGGAAAATAAAACCCATGGCTTGTATTCCAAGATATTCTCTGGCAAAGATACAGAGAAAATATTTTTTTCTTTTACCGAATTTGCATGACACATTCGTGAAAGTCTCAGGTGACACCTTTTATGACTCATTCATGTGACCACTATGAAAATTATATCCACTATTCTAGAATACAGGCTAACTCGAGATGTTAGTGGCCACTGATTATCAATCGTATATACACATAAATGAATACTGAACTCACAGAAGGATACAATGAATTTAATTAGTTTGAAGATGGATCTTGCTGTGGAGCCCAGACTGGCCTCAAACTAGCAATCTTTATGCCCTAGCCTCAGGAGTGCTGAGATTGGAAGCACAGGGGTATGATTCCTAGTAAGTTTATGTCAGCACTAATATCTCTCCTAGTGGCAGCTGAAAGCTGTCCATAACAAAAAAGATTACAGTAGGGCCCTACTGCAAATCAAACAAACAAACAAAACCCCTTCCCCATAATAACTAGATCTATAGAATGTTGATATAATACTGACCGGGAAAAGATATGGTAAGGTCAAACTCAAGCATTTGAAAACAACAAACTTCTTGTCATACAAAGTCTGCATCTGGCTCACAGTTTTCACATTCTAAAGAACTTCATTAAAGAAGAACAAACCTAATACATTCCCAAAATTAAATCTGTTCAACAAGAAAGCCTTAAAAAGCAAAATAGAGAGTGACTTAAGCTAAAGATGTAGGAGAGAGGCCAAAACAAAGGAACAGTTAGGAAAAAGGGATAAATAATTCTAGGAATGCTTAAAACTGCCACAGTAACTAATATTATGTTTATAGAAAGTTGCATATATGTGTATTTTATGTATTTTTAATTGAATTTATGCTGCATAGGCTTTGATGTTTTGCTCCAAATGTCAAAACTATCTAACTAAAACTCAAGTGCCAATCATTGAAACCTCCTTTCCAGACATTGCTCAGGGCAACCCAAGAGACTTCCATATCAATATAGTTCATTGTTATTATTTTTGGTTGCCCCATATAAATTGAAGGTAAGACTCTATTGCTCAAGATATCACACACTTTAGACACAGGACTTGGTGGAATCAAGCTGGATTTGACCTAGAATCTTCCTCCTTGATGACGAGCTCTTATAGTACTGGAAAAAGCTATGCAAGCTGCTAAGGAAGAAAAGCAATCAATAGTCCTTCCCAGATGTGACACCTACAAACCACAACTATGACCAGAACATTAAGCTGTCTGGAAAGGTGCAATAGTGGCACTTATATCTTGGTGGTAACCAACAGCTGTCTAGTTGGAGTTAAGGCCCACTCAATAGGAGAGAATTCTTATCTGGCTGGTACTGTTAACCTAACCAACTACCGATGGCTTGTGAAGCTATGGACCCTAAAGGAGAACTTACTACTGCCAGTTTCCTAAAGCAGCACAATTCCTAACTGCAATTAAATACTTATCCCTATACCTACAGATAAGTGTAGCTCTCGCCCCTCATCAAGGAAGCTTCTCTTTGCAACAGACAGATACCATTACAGAAAGCACAACTGGTCAAAATGCAGAGAACAACTAACCCCATTGATATATCTACAACACAAACCCTACACCTAAGGCTTAGGGAACATTTCAGAAAAGGAGTAGCAAGATTATAAGACCCAGGATATCAGGATGTCTTGTACAAGGCAGTGTCTTTTATATATGACAGAGAAGCTGCATCCATGAACGCTCAACAATATACTTGCCTGAACAAGATCAGCACAATGACAAAATGACATGCCCATGTGGACTGGTAACTATCACAGGGTCTGATCCCTTAGAGAACTATAGTCAATCAATTACTGCTTAGAGAAGGAGAAGTAGTTTTCTCTGGTTATGAGCATCCTGATAGGTTATAAAATCTGATGTGGTCAAACACATATACATAAAAGCAACAATAAAGGTACTCAGAATGCTATATTTACAAATTCATATGTGTTATGTAAACATAACAGCAATAACTAAAGAATAAGAAGTCATGAATTTAAGAGGGAGTTGAAGGATACCAGCGGAGTTAGGGATATGATATAATACTATACTAATATATAAAATTCTGAATAAATATAGAATAAAATAATTTATTTGTAAAAAGAACAGCCAGATGCTTGCACTGGATCTGTACTAGAATTGGTCCATTAACAGCCACATATGGATGGAGGAGGCTCTCACAGAGCCCTGCCACTCACTGATATAATATTTGCTACTGATAGACTCATGGAGAAGTAGGAGAGAAATCACTGTCATCATAGCATAACCACTGGTGACCAAATCAAGCTCTAATGGATAGTTTCAATTCAATAGTCACACAGAAGACCCTGGTTACACAACATGGATTATAAAACAAAAGCAAGAGTCATGAATCTATGATAGGCACTGGTACTGACAAGGGGAGATTGGTAGGGATGAGGTAAAGATATCAGAATTCATCATACATGTGTGAAATTGTCATATAACAAAAACTGATTAATTAAAAATCAGCTCTTAAAAAATGCAAACCAAACATCAACGAATGCGTTTAGCATTGGGGGAAACAGAACTCTGAGGAGAAACTAATCCCATTCTGGTCTTCAACTGGTCTATAATTCCAGTTGCAGGAGGTCCTGTATTTTCAACTGGCCTTACCTGGCCCCAGGCAAGCAAGTGGTGCACAGATAGACAGACATTCAGGTACATACTCAGACACACGAAATGAAAATATATTTTTCAGCACAATATTTTATTGATTCTTTGGGAATTTTAATCGTACACCCCTATCACACTTATTTCCCAGTCCTTCTATGTCTGCTATCCACCTTTGTAAACCACACCCCACCAACAACACCAACATTCACAACAAGAAGACAGATTTGTGTCATCTATATCCTCAATGGAGCGTGGAAAAATATGAATATCTAAAAAATATTCTCTTCAAATTTTGCAAACAAATGCATCAGTCCTTCAAGTTGTCATTTAGAACACAAAAGCAAACAAACAAAAAGAAGTCGGTGAGAAACCAAGTCGATGATCAAAATATGGAGGCTGCTTAAAAAACTTCTTCTACCATTTGAAGGATTCATTTTAAAAAGAAATGAAAATTAACTTTGTCTGCTATTAGTTCAAAGAATTAGCACCATTATGGTATAGATATCCATGGTTGAATGGAGAGATGTTAAAGGCAGGCACAGTGAGACTTGTGATTTTTACTTTTTTGAAAAGCCCTTTCTCATAGGGATCTAAATCAAAAACACAGTATTCACGAAAAGCTTTTTCATACTTTGAAGGGATTTTTGGCTGTTTCTTTGGAAGCGATCATTCACCAGTTCACAATGATGTAACATGAGCTGTCACTCAAAGACTGACTTCAAATTGCTGTCACATGGATGGAAAATCAGTGTGAGAAGAAAGTCCTTTTGTAAACTCACAAAACATATTTTTAATGGAAAGGCTGATCATGTGGTAAATGCTTTTCTTATAATGTAGGAAGAAGGTTTTTTTTTTTTTTTTTTTTTTAACCTCAGGAAGCATACCCAAGCAGGCTGATCTCAAAGCTCTCCACTAGTGTCCTTTAGATCACACGTATGTCTTCCCTTTCCTAGATTTCTTCATAGCACCCACATCCCTATCTCTCTTTATCTTCTTCCCCCATCCCTCCCTTCTTCTCTCCATTTCTTTCTTCCTTTCTTTTATCTTTAAGGAAGAACAAATAAAATAATCAGTAATATAGAAAATAAGCTGTAAATCAAGGTTGAAGGAGTTAAGAGTTATTTGACAGACAGTAGGGGAAGAATTTATCTTAAGTACTTTACTTAACCTCATTAAACACATGTTTATTGTGCACTATTCATGTCCATAGCTTTGTGATAGATATCATAAATGAAATAAAGAAGAAATAACAAATTTCCATTCTAGGAGCTTGTAGACCAATATGGTAAAGAATTGAAATAATTTGCCATTTGTTGTCAATGTCTGGATGAATCTGAAGAATATTATGAAATAATAATCAGGAAAAATGAGGTCTGGGGATAGTGCGACTTTAAATTTTAGTTGTAATATAATATCAGTGAGGAGAGAGGATGATAAACTACTAACAGAGTAAGTAGGTATTAAATGTAGACTAGCAACCTCTGCTAAGACATCCAAATTATAATGAAAATTAAAGTTTTTATTGGCTTATGTTCATTGCACACAGTACTGGATTTCATAAAGGCATTTTCATACATGCATACAGTACTCTTTGACCACACTATTTCCTGACATGTTTTCCATAGTCTCCAACCTCCTCATCTTTCTTAGTCTATTTTGTTTCCGTAGACAGTGTCATGTCGACTTTCATGTCAAATATACATACATGAGTTAATGTAGCCGTAGAAAATCTAGGGTCTGTAAATGAGAGAAAATTGTAATATTTTCCTTTTTCAGTCTGACTTAATTCATTTCATCTGATGACCTGTGGTTGCATACATTTTGGCTGCAAACATCAGCATTTTTACCACAATATCACATTTTCTTTAACCAGTCACTTCGGACAGATTCCTAGGTTGATTCCATAACTTAGCTATTATAAATAGTGTTACCATCAAATTTAATGTGAAACTTCTCTATGATATATTGGCCTGGAGTCCTTTAGAGAAATAATCAGAGGTTATAAAGCTGGGTAGATGTGGTTTTAGTTCTATAAGTGTTTATATAGAAAGCTTTTATTTCTATATTACATGGACTAATTTGCAATACCACCAAATACAAATGCAGACAGGCTCTCATTTCTCTGTATCCTCACCAGTTTTGTTGTTCTTTGATTTGGTTTTTTTTTTTTTTTTCTGAGACAGGGTTTCTCTGTGTAGTTTTGGTACCTTTCCTGGATCTCACTCTGTAGACCAGGCTGGCCTTTAATTCACAAAGATTCTCCTAGCTCTGCCTCCCGAGTGCTGGGATTAAAGGTGTGTGTCACTACCACTTGGCTCGTTCTTTGATTTCTTAATGATTTCATTCTGACTAGACTGAGATGGAATTAATTTCAGTGAATTTTTTTCCCATTTTCCTGGTAGCTAGTGATGTTTGACAGACACTTTACAATCTTTGAGTAGTTAGAATGTATGATCAGAGCAATAGTTTGAGAAGATAAATCAGATAAATGGGGGTCAAAGACAAGCAAAATATATCAGTAAAACCACTTGAATCGTATTAGTAGTCAACAGCATTAAGAAGATAGACCCAAAGTATTCCGTGGGAAAGGAAAAGAGGGGATCTACCTGAAATTTCTTCCACTGTCTAAGAGAAAGATAGGGTACTTTAGAGAGACAGACTCAAGGATTATTCCATAATTTTAATGCTATGTTCGTGAAAGAGATGCAATATCTCCTAATAAATAAGTAGAGAAGAAAGGGAGCACTATAAAACTGGGTTTAGACCAAGTGTGACCAACGGTACGCTAAACATTAGTAGGGTGTTTGTTTATTAGGCACTATTTTGGGAGCCCTTGCTAGAGATGATGCCAGAAAAAAGCACCAGGGCATCAGGACTATGTACAGGGACAGAGACTAATATATTAATATAGATTAATATATATACATGTAGTTGCTTTCTCAAACTTTATCACATAATGATAACACTCATCGATTGTTTTCCTTTCCTAGACAGAGTTTACAATGAATTACACACTACAGTTCTGTTTTCATTCAGAGAGGAATTCATTTAATTCTGAAAAAGATTGCTCCTGTCTAATATATAAATGCTCATAGAAATGCAAATACTGAGGAAAAAGCTGAAAGTGGTTGTTTTAGGTTTTCACAATCAATATACTGTGTAATGGACTTGGGGTATCAATGACAAGTTGGTCATTATGATGAATATTCTTCTCTAAAATGATGTAATAGCAATATATGCTATGAGATGCTGGGCTGCCCTTTTCTTTTAAAAAATGGATGAATTGAAATTAAGAACAATGATTAACAAAATAATGCAGTGTTGATATTTGGTAAGTGGAGTGCATTTATATATTTGATGAAACATGGGACTTTTTTTTAGGTTCTTCATTGTGAACTTTCCCAGCATGATTTAATAAAACTCTAGTGTGTGAATATACAAACTAGTGTAAGAGTCATTACTTTCATTAAGAATATTACAGTGAATAAATTAACCCAAAACAATAAAACCTGAGCAGTTGATATATGTAAGTCATTTACATCTTGTAGACTCATTTGGGGAAGGAAGAATAAATGTGTTATGGTGGAGGTTTCATTAGCACTTGCATTTCAATTGACTTCGAAGCACACAATAAGAATACAAAAGCAATAAATATCATCCATAAACAAGAAGACCATACAGGGCTGAGGAATTTTTTTTAACAAGATGTTCTGTGCCATTACACTTTAATAGTCCTGCTGAATTTTCAATATGAAAACAGCTAAAGAGGTCTGCCATAGTGTCATCATTGTATTCTGCAGCCATATTTTATTCCACTTTATTACATCACTCTGCATTCAGAACTACGTACATGATGATGTCTCAAGGGAAATACCAAAGATGCTGCAGGGATACAAATGTAATGGAGTAGAATGTCTTAGGAATTCAGTACCTGATGCTAGAGAGTTTGCTTCATTTGCAAAATAAATACTCAGTGTAAGTCACAAAATAGCAGCATGTCATCACATCCACCAGATTTATAAGCCTGAGGATTTACTGGCAGCTACAGACATCTTAAAGGTGTTTCCATTTAGCGTCTTATTAGTATCCTAGTGGATACACTGAAAAACCCTGCTCACTGCGCTCTTGGGAGGAGAATAAAACCAGAGATTTCCTCTGACAGCTGGCCATGCACTGCTCTATTTACATCATAGTCTTTGGGGAACAAGATTTCTTCTTAATCCTATGTAGATCATTTTTATTTTCAAAAGATTTTTCTCTATCAGAGCAGAATGTGAACTTTAGGTGCCAGTGTTGACAATGCAGAATTAGAATCTCGTTGGTGGTTCCACAAAGAGCTATTGGGAATAGAACAGCAAAGACATAATAAAAACTAATCCCCTTGTAAGGAACTGAGGAAAAATTAAATGCTCACTGACTATAAGAGTGAAACAAAGGAGCTTTAGGAAGTACACTTGTTAATGGGCACACTAGCCCAGAGTATGCTCTGCTCATCACAGCACTCTGTCCCCGAAACAGAGACTCCTCTGGTAGTCCCTGGATGCTATGCTGTGCATTCATCACAGCCATTCAGGATAAGACTGGGGAACACACCCTGATAAATCTCTCAGCTATCTTTAGGACTTTATACTCCAGGAGAAATTTGAGTGTTCCGACCTATGAAAAGACATCAGGGACCAGATCAACATAAGCTATTCTAGCTGAGATACAAACATGCCTTTTACCTGGCTTGTCCCATGAGAGGCTCTTCTCTTCCTTAAGGGATCAAGGAAGGGCACTGTGATTATTATTCCTGAAGCAACCAGGCTCATACTCACTTTCTGTTTGTCGCATGTGCTTCTTTTTAGCATCACAAATCACAATCTGTAATCGTCAACTTCACAGATGTGTTTCCTTCTTTACAGACTATGACTCTGCTACCGGGATAAAGTTTACAAAGTGGCTTAAATCATATACTTCAGTTCTCCATCACTATCACCGTCACAGTACATGGCACAGCCAGCTGGAGTCTGTATTTGGAAAGCAAAGAAGGGAAAGGAAGAAAATGGCACTATATTCAATGGGGATTTTTGCCTCTTCTGTTGGTTTTTAGTAGTCTTATGTGAATGACACCAGTATGTGACTGTTTTCAACCACTTTATTGTATTTTATTTTTGAGATTATAATATAATTACTTAATCTCCCCATTCCTTTTCCTAACTTCAAACCCTCCCATATACCACTCCTTGCTCTCTGCAATTCATGGTCTCTTTTTTTCTTTAATTCTTGTTACATGTATATGCGTATACAAATACACTCCTAAATATACCTGCTCAGTTTGTATGTTACTCTTACATATGATTTCAGAGCTGACCATTTGGTATTGGGTAACCAGTTCATGTGCTGTTCCCTGGGGATGACTATTTCTCCCACTGATCTGCAGAGAAACTGCTCAGGAACAGTGTGTAGGTTTTACGTTTGGCTTCTCTAGGAATGTAGCAACAATACTTTGTCATTTCTATACTTCTAGAATGAACATCAGAGTTCTCCCTCAGCACGTTTTATCTGCAAACAGAGTCTCACAGGTGGTGTTGTTAAGCAAAAAAGTATTTCACATTCAAAGTGCCCTAGAGTCTGAAACTAAACCCTTCAAGCTCTGCGGCTTTCACTTGAGTTTTATTCTCAATTACTGTTGATGGATATGCCACTAAAGATTTTACTAACATCCCCATTTTCTTAGACAAGTCATTGAACAGAGCAGCATAGCCATCATTTAACTCACTGAAATCTGGTATTTTTCTCTCCCCTCTTACTACCCAGAACATTTCTCTGGTTTTCTGGATCTTGTTTCTGAAAGTTTCTGTGGAGACTATGAAAGCAAAGTATTATTTTTTAAAAGAATTTGTATTAAGACTGAATTAATAATATGTCCAAGAGATAAGAATGTTGGAAATATGATATTATGGCTTAGAAGTGGGGAAAATATGACCACCTTTTCAGATACTAAAAGCGCTTTTGATAAGATAATGGGGATATGAATGCACACAAATCATAGATTCTTCATTTTTTTTACTGTATAACTTTCAATAAGACAGACCTTTGTTCTTTGATCATTTAGTATCAATGAAAACTAGATTTTAGCCTCTTCTATATCCTCTAATTAGAAAATTATGGTAATTTTCAAGAAATTGTATAATAAAACACTTCACATTTTAATTAATCTCCTGAAATTGAGTAGTCTGCAGCCATTTCATCCTGAATGCACCCTGTATCCTCTGAAATTGACTAATGATGTCCTAATATTTTAGTTACATTTCCTGAAAAACTACACACCTTATGATTAATTCAATAAGCAGAGAAGTACCTGGCCTTTAGAGGATTTTGCACCCCTGAAGAATTTTATAAATATCCAATTAATCCCACATTCTGGCAGCCAGGTGTCCATTATTCTCCGCTATAGAAATACCTTGTGGGAGGCCGAGGACACTTAAGACTGCCCCCATACAGCAGGTCTATCAGACTGTCTGGACTGTGAGTAAGAGGCATATAAGATAACGTGAACCCACCAAAAGACATGAGATTTGTTAAAAGGAGAAAGGTTTAGGGATTATATTTGTTTTGTTTTAGGTACTACTTTGAGATAAAATGTTTGCCATTATTTCATTTTCTAAAAGTGAAAAAGAATTAATTCTGCTGTAAATAGTAACCTACCCATTTAAATTCTGGTTAAAAAAAAACAAAAAACACCTTAATTATATAGTGGGATAGTAACACATCTCCTGACTCGGAAAATGTTTACTACTTCATTGTAAAGCTTTAATCAATGACAGAATAATTCTGATTAATTTTATGGACAAAAGTAGTTAAATATCTGCTCTTCTGATTTTTCATTACAATGAGGTATTGAAAAGGACTAGACCACTTTTGTACTTTACAAAAATCAAGGTTACATTTTTAAACTACAATTTATTGAATGCACCAAAGGTTAGACATGGTTCATCAATTTCATAAATAGATTTTAATCTTCGTTCATTCTCACAGTAAGGAAGACCCTTCCCTTTATTAGATGAGAAAATGAGACTTAGCGGGGTTAAGTAAACTGCCAACACTCCTACAACCACAGGAAAGCAAATCCTGAATTCAAATTCCAGTCTGCTCATTTCACAAAGCCTACACTCTTAAATCACCACTTACTAATGCCTCTCTGCTTTTCTTAGTAATTTACATTTAGATTAGGGAACTGCAGTATGTTAAGCTCCTTCAAGTTAACAAAATATAACATACCAGGAGAAATAATTATTTATAGGATTTCTCAAGACTAAACCTAACATGATATAACAAGAGTATCTTTGCTTCTACGCTCTCTTGCTTCATAACCTGTGTGAGATTAAATTGTTTTCAATCTAATACAAAGAGAATGCTTAGGCTACTCTTTCTCTATTCTGAGATTTTCTTTTCTTTCCTTGCAGATAAATGTCACATTTTTCATTAGAGTTAGCTTCTACTTTCTCCATTTTTTAACTTCTACATGATATCTATCAGGCAACATGAAGCCATTTGAGGCTGGTCTTACTAAGGAAGCTTATGTTTTTGCCAGGTCATTGGATAATGCTGAAATGAGCACCCATTTCCAAAGACTATCCAGGCTTGTTGCAATCATAGATTGAGACAATGAATGCCTAACATTCAAGATCAAATTTTATACAACAAAACACTTTACAACATCTGAAACAAAGAGAAAAAATGTAAACCTGGGCTTCATTTGTTTGCTCAACTCTGGTAAAAATATATGTGACATTTTGAAAAGATAAACTCAAAAATGTTTGGGAGTGCCACTGCCTATTGACTGGGTCAACAAGGGAATGAAGGAAGGACAGATACATGTGCAGAAACCTGGGACCCTGTAGGACATGAGCTCTGTCAGAGGTACAGGCCAAAAGCAGCCTGTTTTATTAACTCTGAATAGAGAAGCCAGGTTGAGTGTATGCAGCTGAACAAGGAGGCAGGTTTTGCTAATCTCAGTAGGAAATCTCTGAAAGAGTGCAGGCTCAGTCTGTAAACATCCTAGAGGAGAAAGCTATAGCAGTGTTTGAAGTGTCTGTACATACTTTCAACATCTGCACAAAGTCCAGGATAAGGCTTTGCCATTTCCATGAGTCTAAGACTCGGGGTCTTTGACATGACCATATTTATGTTGAACAATACCCAGGACTTCATCCATGCCTCTCATGGTAGTATAAATATTCCCACTCCAAATAGCAAACACTTATTCAGACATGAGGATAGTCACATAGAAATATATTGAAGAATGTAAGATAATGAACCAATTCTTGATATATAGGTGGGAATTGAAATATAACTACAAGAAGACATACATAAAACTAGCAAAAAAAAATCAATTAACCTGTCAAGTGAAGAGCAAAAGAGTCAATAGGCATGCTATGATTTCTGGGCAGGAAGTAGAGAATAGGGCTTCTTTGAGAGTCAAAGTTATATTTTTAAGTTTTAATTACTATGCCTTAGAGATCCATGAAACAAAAATGACTCTGATCTGCAAGCCCCTTGCCCAAGGACAGATAGTTCCTGAAATGCTGGAGGCTATTGTTTATGGGAGATAACAAGTCACATGTTTTCACTCCCCTAAACAAGTTTGTTTTACCCATCTGCACTGGATGTGCTTGATCACATGTGGGTAGGAAGTACATAGGCAGAAAATACTTCAGGATGTATGCTTGCCCCTGATTGGACCTGATGGGAAATGCAATGGATTGTGGGTTTTCCTTCTTAAGCCCTTGCAATACTTGATTCTCGGCCATTTCCTGGGTATCTGGGTATGGACATAACCAGAGCCCATTCACCTGGCCAGTATTTAATTAAAGCTTGCTTCAAAATTGGCTTTAAATTGTGGTGGTAATCTTATTCTTGATGGGTGGAATTAACATTTCCTAAAGGTGATGGGCTTTGTGCCCATACCACAGGACAATGAGTTTGGTTTGTGTTAAGAACAGGTTAACAAAAGCTAAAGTGATGAGGGAACACATTTTAGTTTTTTAGATACATTTTACATCATTTGCTTTAGTTCTGTATGTTGTATTCTGTACATTTAGTTCTATACAAAGGTATTTTGCATTAAAATTGTATTAATGATATAGTTTTATTTATTGCCAATGTGATGATTTCAAAGAAAATGATCCCAGTAGGCTCATAGTGAGTGGCATTATTTGAAAGGATTAGGGCATATGGCCTTGTTGGAATAAGTACAGCCTTGTTGAAGGAAGTCATTAGGAATGGGCTTTGAGGTTTCAAATGTTCAATCCAGGCTCACTGTTTCTCTTCCTGCTGCCTGATGATTTGTATGAGGAATTCTCAGCTCCCTCTCCAGCATCATGTCTGCCTTCATGCCACTATACTTCCTGCCATGCTGATAACACCACTAAACTTCTGTATTGTAAGTCAGCCTCAATTAAATGATTTCTTTTATGAGTTGTCAAGATCATGGAGTCTCATCATAGCAATAGAAACCATAACTAAGGCAGCCAACTTGCAATGTTGCATTTTTCTGCCTCTGCAAGAGCAAGTGTTGCCTTCCATTTGCCCAGAAATATTTAAATAAGTTTCTTATAATGTTGTTGAGTTTTCTTCCTCTAGGTCTTGAGCATTGCTTTTCTAGTCTAAGGTAGTTCACATTGTTGTTGCTACATGTGGAAATTTTGTTTCCTTTGTTTGAAATTTGTAGTTTCTTATTTCAAACTAGGAAATCAATAGACAATAACAGACATGCTATCATGGATAGAGAAGAGTCCACAAGACCTCAACCACATACAAAGAAATACTGGCAACTAAAGAATGCTGTGAGTGGGAGAAATAGCCTTCCCCTGGGAAGAGCACACCAATTGCTTATTCAATTTCAAATGACCAGTCCTGAAAACACATATACAAGTACAAATAACACACACACACACACACACACACACACACACACATACATATATTTATATATGTGTATGTGTATGTTATACAGTAACATAATATATAACGTTTACATTTCATATATTATATATATATATATATACATATATAAAACTAACCAGACTGAGCACAAATATATATTTAGGAATACATTTGTATATAGTTATACATATAAGCATGTAACAACAAGTAATGAAAAAAGAGGCCATGAATTTGAAACAGAGCAAGGGTCAGTAGGAGGGTTTGGAGAAAGAAAATGGAAAAGGGATGATATAGGTATATTATAATCTCAAAAAACAAAAGAAGTTATTTTAAAAAATAAAGTGAAAATGAAAACTTTTCAGGAAATATTTGCATGCTTTTCTTACTAAAAATTAAAAAAATAACTATTGTATTATATCTGAGTATGAAGCCTTAGTAAGTGACAATTTTATTCAGAATGTTTACATGTCAGTAGCAAAGAAAACAAGCAAAATAATACAGCTTGATTTTGTAAACTAAAATATAACGTGGTAGGCACTTGAGTTCTCTTTAAATAAAGAAATAACAACTTAAAGCCATGTGAGCTTTCCTCTATCCATGACAGCATGCCTGCTGTTGTTGTCCTTCTTCAAATCAGGTTTTGGCAGCATTTCCTGTAAGACTTCACAGTACAGTATTACTCGTTTTCTGTAGAAGAGAGTATAGAATATAAGTACATATTATAATAAGAATTTATTAGATTGGCATACATAGTACAGTCTAGGTAGGCCAACAATGGCTGAATGGCTGTGTCCACACTGGAGGTGCTAAGAGCCTGTTCTGTTCATCAGGCAGTATACTTCAGCAGTCTCAACCTGGCATTGAAGGCCTCGAGGATTCCTGAAGAGTCACTGGTCTTCAACCTTCTTTGGAAGAATGAAGAAGCTGGGTTCTGATATTAGATAAAGGTAGCAACCGAAGTAACAGCAACAGAGTAGTTCAATGTACCAATGTCAAGCTAAAGCAGGCAGGAAAAAAGCAGCCTTGCCTTGGACTCTTTATGTCTAGGCCATTACCAGAAAGCACTGCTCACTCTAGGAAAGAGTCTTCCCCTTTCATTTAATCTTTCAGCAAATACCCTCACAGATCCACCCAGATGTGTGTCTCAGTTGATCTCAGGTATAATTACATTGACAGCCAAGATTAACCATCACATACATGAATATTAAATTTCACAAGAGTAAGTCCTGTCTCAGTTTCTTTGGTTAAAATTAATATTGAAGAAACACATTGTTTCTATGATAACCTTCACAGTGGAAGTGTATTTTCTTTTTATCTCTCTCTGCTCAGGCCTTGGGAGAAATGACACAGCTTATGATTTCTTGTGCTCTTCATATTCTTTCATGAACCCATGACTCATGAACATGCAAAAGCAGCCCAAAATTTCCATATTTGAAAGTGGTCATTCCCATGGCGAAGCATACTGGCATGCAGATTCTGTTCTCCCTATATTGTTTACAAAGCAACAGATGTGATGAGTGACAGGGACAAGGACTGCCCATGTAAAACATAAGAAGAGCTGCAAATGGATTTGTTTTCTTCTTTCTCCATTTAATACAGCCTATCCTCAATGACAACCATAATACCACATGGAAATTTCATTTATGTATAAGAGAAGCTTTCAATATACTAAAAGAAGAAAAAGCACCTCTTTCAAAGGCTCCTTTTCTTTGAAACAGACAAAAGGGGAAGGTGAAATTCATCTGAGGAATGTTCAAAGACGCATAATCTCAGTAAAAGGAGAAAAATGAAAATATGTTCAAAGCCATCTTTGTTTCTTCAGAAATATTTTACAAATGGAATCAAGGAATATTTGCTTAGAAATAAAGCCATATTCACTAGCATATAAAAACAGTACGTATGGACGTCTACAGGAAGGAGTTCCTCATTTGTAGTAAATTCACATTACAAAAGGTTGAATTTACAGAATGAAGGTTTAAAGTATTAAGCTTCAGAAAATGAGCAGCTTGGAATTCAAGAACTTTCTACCTGAAATCACTTCAAGGTATATTTCAAAAATAAGAACTTCAAATTTACTTAATGTAGTTATACATTAATTTATAGACAAGTGAAACCAATATGTCAATTAATTTGTGGCCTTTTGACACTGCTTTTGAAATTCATGCCAGATTTTTAGAGTATAATAAGTTAGTAGATTTTTCACCATTAAAACAAATAATAAAAACTGCATAAATAACTCAAATTGGATTATTGCATTCCTGAAGGTTTTTTGTTTGTTTAATTCATGAAAGAAAGGCTTATTAAAAGCTACTATTTCTTTGGAAGATGGAGGAGCTTTTTAAAGATATTTGATCAACTGACTAACAGAGGAAGTGGAACTCCTCATGTTGTCAATGGAAATTGGAAGCAGCATGTTGTGCAGAATTTCCCACATGTGAACATGAAACTTTGTCTCAAACATTTGAAATAGTTGAAGAAACTCCCATCTCTTAGGCTTTTGTATGAGAATAAAAACTAGAAACAGGAGGCTATTTGAAGTCACAAATCCACCATCTTTGGCTAAAGTAATATCTAGAAAGAAGATTGAAGTACTGCAGGCAGTATTTGCTTATATGAAAAGAACATGCAGATGCAGTCTTGTTTTGAATCATGGAGCTAGGTGATTCTGCCAAGTGTATAGCTCTCTAAAACCACAATTTCTTCAAACATGAAATGAGGCTAGTCATTCTTAGTTCTCAGAGCCTTAGATTAGTAGTATTATTTAAAAATGAGTAAGAAGTGGAACATAAATATCTATAGATAATGTGTGTATGCATGTATGTGTAGAGTCATACCGGTAACTCGAATTGCTAAATGGTCTTAATAATTAAAAAAAAATGGCTTGATATTGAGGTAAAAGCTGAAAGATCAGAGAAACAGAGCAAGCCACAGACACCACCTCTTACCTCACCAACTCCTCAGCCTGAAAGAGCCTCTGATTCCTATCTCCTCACATTATATACCTTTCTTTGCCCAGCCATCACTTCCTGGGATTAAAGGTGTGTGTGCTTTCCAAGCAAAGGCATGAGATCTCAAGTGCTGGGATTAAAGGTGTATGCCACCACTGCCTGGCTCTTTCTCTCCTAGACTGAGTCAATCTCATATAGTCCAGGGTGGCTTTGAACTCACAGAGATACAGACAGATCTCTGCCTCGCAAGTGCTAGGGTTAAAGGTGCCACCACTACCTGGCATCTATGTTTAATCTAGTAGCGTGTTCTGCCCTCTGATCTTCAGGCAAATTTTATTAGGGTACATAATATATCATCACACATACCTGTGTGTAAAAAAGGAAGAATTAAAATGGAACAACCCAATAATGTGGCAAAATGGCCTCCCGTAAATACCAAAAGCTGACAAATAAAAAGCCAGGTACCAGAAGTGGGTTGTTTCTTTTGGAGATATTGGTCAGAGTTCCCACAGATGCCTCCTTCCCCAAATACTACAGATCATTCCCATCCTTTTGTTTATCCCAACGAACCTGACAATATGACCCTATTGCTGAAACACAACATGTTTGAGTCATAGAACATGGAGAAAGCAAGCTGCTACTCACCTGGAGACTTCACCCTATTAGTTGGTCTGCATGGTGCTGGAAGGTACTATGCACACTACTGAAGGACAAGTGTAATCACCAATCGTATCCAGTAACGACTGTCCTGGAAAGACATGCACACTAGTGCCCTGTTAGAGTGCAAATGGGAAAAAAAAAACCCACTTTCTGATTAGATTTAAGTCTTGGTCTAAATTATGCATCCTATATCTGCCACCTTTATTGGAACAAGAACCTGTGGCTAGGCAAATCATAGGCCCTAGAGGAAAACCTACCACCATTATTTTGCTAGGTTATTTTCAAAGCTCCTTCCCATGGTTTCTTAGTAAGTTCCTTCCTTCTGTGGATACTCCAAATGAAGCACATAGCTGAAGAGTCAAAGCAAACATCCACAAATGAGAGAAAACATGCAACGTTTGTATTTCTGCATATGGGATACATCACTAGAATGACAGCTCCATCCATTCATTCATGAATTTCATATTTCATTTTTCTTAATATATGAATAATTTTTATTGTGTACAGATATTTAAAAAATCATTAGTAGGCTTATGTATTACATTTCATTGTTACAAAGAAAACCTACTGGTCCTGATTGACTAGAGCTTCTGAAATCATGAAACACAATAAAAACTTCCTATTAAAATTGTTCATATACTATATCACCTACAGCAACAAGAAAAGTAACAACATGAAAACTAAAAGACACAGGAACCATAGAATTTACTAAGGGACAGATATGGCTATATGAGTCAAAATGAACCCTTATCTACTATTTCCCAGTTAATTATATTTCCTCTATTACATCACCTGTCAGTCATATGCATATGTTCCTTTGGTCACATTAGGTAATTTTTTAACTTGCCAAATATTTCTCTAAGAGGATTCTTATAAAATTACAGAAATAATAACTATAAAATATTTAAGCTTCATGAGAACTAGAAATATGCTTTATAAATATTAAATGGTAGGTGACTAGACATATAAAACAGTTATGCTTTATCCTTCCCTTCTGGCAATGATTAAGCATACTTTCTAGAAACTGGTATTGGGGGACATTACCTATTTTAAGTCCAGTATTTGGAGTATGCTCTTTTATTGTTGCTTCTGTATAGTTTCCACCCTTCTAACCATAAACTCTGACAATATAAGGCATGAATAAATGCAGGATATATTATTCTTAAAGAAAAGAGTATTGGAGACCATAAAAAGAAAAGCAGTAGGAAAAAAAACTTTAGGAGGATATTTTAAATCCAAAAGGAGAACAGGTTTGGTTGATTGTGGGGAATAGTCTGTCCAAAGAGAAGAGTGCTTCCTAATGAGGATGGATGTATCACCTAAGTGTGAACGAAATGGCAGCAGCGAGGCAGAAATTGTGATGCATGTAGAAAGCCTTTCCTTTGAACAATGCCTGTTAGACGACTACGTTTGAAGCCAGTAGAAAGCATTCTCGTATGTGCTATACAATAAGGAAAATGGCATGATGGAAACAAATACCATCAAGCTGTAAAATGCTAGGAACTGTGAGATCTTTTGTTTTCTAAACAAAAGAATTTTCTGCTGTCCGAATGTCTGACAAGCAGAGGCTGCATCTTTTACTATTGAGGATCTGTTTCATCTTCCAATCAAGATGAATTGGCACCAAATAAGAAAATTATTTTGTAGAGGCCTAAGATATCTTGTGTTCAGTATATTAACTATTTCACTTCATGTTTCAATGAAAACAATTATGGTACATGAAACAATAAACACAATAAAAGCATGCTCTGAGGCTGCCTGCCACAGCTATGTAAATAATCATGTATTTATTTGTTTTTACTCTTGTATAATTTCAAATAAAATGTGCATGAAAATGTATAAGAAATATATTATCAAAATTTGTATCACATTTAAAACATTTCTGAAATAAAAGAAAAATCATAGGAGACACAAATATCTTTGTTCATCACAGAATAATGAGAAGTTAGGGGCTTCTCTTTCATTATATGTTCTGTTTTGTCTGAGAGTTTCAAAAGTCAAATCCACACAAGGTGTAACAGTATTTTAACATTCAAATTAATGACACTCTGGCAGTTAAAATTCAATGCAAAACATCTAATTTGTACTGCATTGGCACTTATAAAGGTGATGAGGGAAAGATGATGTCTGTGGATTTGTATTTTCAGGTCCATGAACACATAGAGAACACACTCTCACATATTGTCCATGAATTATTCAGGAGTCAAGTTATAATCTTGTAGATGAAAACTACACCAAAGGTAAAATATTTGTCTTCAGTTTAAATACCCATTGGAGAAGAGCGTTGTGTTTGCTTGGATTCAGAAATCTGTGCCATAGTAATACTCAACACACTTCCAGAAATGTAAGAAATACATATAGGTGAAAAATACTTATCACAGTGTTATCTGAAATACTGATGTATTTCAGTTCATAACAAATTAGTGAAAAGGAGTCAATTCAAAATTAAACTTTCATCTCAATGGCTTACCTGTGGTCACTGGTCTCCTAATTATTTTTCCATTCCTATCATACGTACAAAAAAACGTCTTGGTGATGTGTTGTTGACAAAGATAAAGGCATCTGATAATAAGGACCAGGTACTACTTCTTGCTGGTGTCATTAATGATGGTTCTTTGTACTGATTATGCTCTGATTTTAGATGGCATATAGAAACATATTGAAAAGATATTTCATAGAATAGTATCCTCTCTGAATTTCACAGGAAGAGTAGACCTTAGGAGTCCTTTCATCCCTGATCTTCCAGCTAAGGAACCTGGAGCACAGAGAAGCTAACATGTTATTTGCCTCAATAACAATGTAAGCTACTAAAACGAGTTCAAAACTATAGTTTTACCACTTCATTTACTTATATTATTATTAGTAGGTGACTTAAAGGTAAATGTAAAGAGAGTTTTCAGAGCGATACAATTACTAGAGAGCAAGTAAGTATTGAACATACTGCTATTAATACCCAGTACTTTTTCATTTTTGAGTTAGCATACAAAATAGTGGGTTTCATTGTAGTATTTGTATATAATTTCCCTACCCATTGTTCTTGGTTCCCCCTCTGCCTTCTTTATTGATCCATGGTAATATTTGTTAAATGATATCTTTAATTTGTTTAATTAGTTCTATACTAAAACCAAAGCTATTGAGCCAGACAAATATAATCAAACTGTAAGAATCCAGGAGTTTTTCTACTGATTCAGAGTATGGAAAAAGTGAAAAAATGAATGAAATTTACACAAGTTATATTTTTTTAAATAAAGACGTCACAAATAAATTTTGTTAGTGATAAAAATTTCAGAAAAACAACCCACAGGATAAGACGGGATTTCATTTACTAGTCTACTTAGAGAAGAACCTAGCTTCAAGGCTAAATTTTAGGCAAGGGTCCAAAATCCATAAACCAAGTATTCACTCAAAAGATCATCAGAAGCAACAGGAAGAACAAGTCTAGGGGACTCTTTCTCAAGGGACAGAGTGCCTGGCCTGCAAGGAAGAGCAAATAGTTCAGGAGGACGAAACAAGACTGACAAGACATCACATTGTGGGTCAGAGCGGAAAGCCTGGAGCCAGACAGGCTGTAACGTCCCTGGAACTATGGATATGCCTCAGAAACTGTTAAAGTTTCTAGCAGAGAACAATGAAGTAATCCTTCCTCTGATTTAACACAATGATTCTAGCTACAGTGTGGAAGATACACTTGAAGGCAAGGTTAGAAATGTGAGCACAATAAGGATTTATTACAACAAGGCATGCAAGAGACAATGCAACAGACACTCAAGTTATTACTCCAAGATCACCACTCAGGATACTTAATCCACATTATTTAAAAGTTTTTATTGGAAAATATTTGGGATACTCAAAAGAGTGATTTGAGCATTGACTTCAAGTGTAGTCACTGGGGAATCACTGTTTAATATGGGAAATGCCTTTGGATTTGATCCCCAATCATGAGAGGGGAGAAAGGAAAGGAGCAAGGGATGGAGAGAGGGAGAGGGAGAGGGAGAGGGAGAGGGAGAGAGAGAGAGAAGGAGAGAAGGAGTAGAGGGAGAAGAAGAAGGTGGAGGAAGAGAAATAGTGTGATTTGAGAATATCTTATTAAAGAGTTTATCTTCAAGAGTTACCCTAAATATCTAAACACATCATTAATTGATGCTGGTGTATACAGTAAATTGAGGCAAATCTGAAGGGACAGAAGGAACAAACTATTACTGGAACCTATGTAGTTATCAGCTAACTATAGGGACATATATGGCTTTTTGACATATTACAGTCTTTTCTGAAAGGACACAATCAGTTGAAAAAAATCTAGCAGAGAAACAGCCGGAAGGAAAAAATACTCCAACATCACTTTTTCTCCTGCTCTCTCCTCTGCTGAGGCAACATGTTGACCACATACAACCAGAAACCATGAGCAAGAAATAGCTCAGGGGGCCATACCAGAAGTCTTTTGGCAACAAGCAGGTTAGTGGGGAAATTGGAAGTAAAAATTGACAATAACAGCACATTGTTAAAAATTCAACCCTGGTATGCACATGTACATAGAACATTAAGTTATCACCATATGTTGTTTAGAGAGAACACATACATGCAGAAATTACAAATACAAATATGCTTTTTTGGATAACATTAATTTGCCATTAAAAGTGTTAATGCATTCTAATACTTGGGTAATGATGTGTAAACTTCATCTATTAGGAATTTATTTTTAATGAACTGAATGTATTCAGCATGTCAGTTAAAAATGATGTGTTTATTAATCTCTGTGCTATGAATTAGACATGTAAGACTTATTACTAGGAATTATTGAACACGTCTTGGGCATTTGAGAAACTTTCCTTCCAAAGACAAAAGCATGTCTTATTCAAAATTCTACTTACATATTTTATTATTGTCTTCTCGCTTCTATTTAAATGTTTATTTTTAATTGTATGTGTGTGTGCCTCTTTGTTTGCATTTTAGTATGCACAAGTGGATATGGGTACCTGTGGAAGGCAGAAGAGGCCATTGGATCCCGAGGAATGGGAGTTACAGGTGGTTATGGGATGCTCAATGCGGGTACTGAATTCAGTCTCTGAAAAGAGCAGCAAGCACACTCAACTGCTTAGCCATCTCTCCAGACTCTTTTTGTCTTGACCTTTGGGGTATCTTTTTTTATTAAGAAATTTTTTATTCATTTTACATGCCAATCCCAGGTCCCCCTCTTCCCTCTTCCCACCCCTCCATCCTCCCTCTGCTCTGCCTACAAAACCTATCTCCCATCCCCTACAACAAGGGAAGGCCTCCCATGGGGAGGCAGCAGAGCCTGGTACATTCAGTAGAGGCAGGTCCAAGTCCCTCAAGGCTGTACAAGGTGTCCCACCATGGGCAGTGGGCTCCAAAAAGCCAGCTCATGCACCAAGGATACCCTTTCAGAATCTTTAACAAAAATTTTAAGTAAAAGCAAAGTTTCATTTATCAAGTTTGAGTAATTTCTCAAGGTGGTCTCTCCTTATAGAGTTATTCAGTATAAACTTGGTTGTCTCTTGACCCAATAGAGTATTAAACCAGAAAACAGCAACACAGATGTGAAATTTTGACATGGAAGAAAAGAACTAGTAATAAAAACATGAATAGTAAAAGACACAAAGCACTAGACTAGGGGATATCTATATTGTACAGGGAATGTGATTAGTAATCACACACACAACAAACTGTGATAGTCTAGTACAAGTTGAATTCAGTCACTCAAAACCCACTTCCTTTCCCTTCAGTGAAGAGAGAAGTGTAAAAGATTCCATATGAGAGATGTGATTTTCACTGTCTTCCTTTCCTGTGTATTCAAGTACTCAGGACTAAGGTTCTTAGGAGTATTTCCAGCTATATGCACTAAACATGAATGAAAAAGAACCAGGTAGATGGGAATGTAGTTGATAGATAACTTGGTTGAATCAAATAACCCCCAACTGACTATATTTAATCAACAATTAAGCACTTTCAAAACAATAACACAGAAAATGTTTCTTTCATTTTATACTTACTTACACATCTGTGGTGATTTGAATGAAAATTCCCCCATTAAACTCAGGGAGTGGTATTATTTGAAAGGTTAGAATGTGTGGCTTGCAGAGGTAGGGTGTCCCTGGGGGTGGGCCTTGTGGGTTCAAAGGCTCAAAAGAGGCCACTTCTCTCGTCTCTCTGTCTCTGTCTCTGTCGCTCTGTGTGAGTCTGTCTCTGGTCTCTCTGTCTCTGTCTCTGTCGCTCTGTGTGAGTCTGTCTCTGTCTCTCTCTCTCTGTGACTCTGTCTCTCTCTCTCTCTCTCTCTCTCTCTCTCTCTCTCTCTCTCTCTCCTGCTGTCTGCAGATGCAAATGTAGAACTATCAGCTCCAGCAAGCAGCACCATGTCTGCCTGTGTGCCACCGTGCTTCCTGCTGTGATAGCAATGAACTAAACCTTTGAACTGTAAGCCATCCTCAGTTAAGTGCTTTCTTTTATAAGAGTTACCTTGGTCATGGTGTCTCTTCACAGCAATAGATCATGACTAAGGTAACATCTATTAAACAAACAAACAAACAAACATAATCCAGGTTCTTCCGTGATAGTCTTCTGTTCTTTAAGGTAACCCCTAAATTCAATCTAATAAAAAATTAATTTTAACTACACTTAGTCAAATAATTAGAATTGCTTATTTTTGTCTAGCAAAATACAAATTCACAAAGGGGAGTCAGGAAATTGAAACATAGTTCTGGACTGGTGGAGTAGAAACAATCAGTGTTTTAGAATTAGATAATTATTTCTTTTTACAAATACTTAGGTATTATTTACTGTGGGGTTCCAAATGCTTTGGAATTGTGACTCTTCATCTTCATCACATCTCTGAGAAGGGACTGTTACTTATCATTCTCATCCCAATTTTATAAGTGAAAATAAGGCACACAGGGTTAATGACCAGATAAAAGTTACATAGAATCTAAGTTCCAGAGTGAGAATTTGAAGTGAGTTCTGTGTCTAATATGAAAATAAAACCTTAGATCAGGAAAACAAAAACAAGCAAACAGACAAAAAAACTAGTGTAAGGTTTAAGTGGAATGTTTAGGTGCTGTAACCATTTGTGTGCCTTTGAATGTGGGACTCAGTAAGGCAGTTGTGAACTGCTTTTAAAACATCAATGCCAATTATAAAAGCTCCCTTCTCAGTCTAATTATCTTACATGTAGGAAAGAACACACTGCAGCTTTCTCCAAACACTAAAAAAACAAACAAACAAACAAACAAACAAACTAAAGGGTTCATTGGCCCTTCGATGAACCACAGATAGGAGTTGGCCCCTTGCCCAGGAGTACATGGTTAACACAGAACTGACTCAATGGTATTTGGGGAGGCCTTTTCTGTCTCATAATGCTTTGCCTGGACTTAAAAAAAATTCCCTATAGGTCTTTTGTTTACATATTATGGTTTCTGGTTTTGTGTCTTTTTAGTATTTCTGTGTGTATAAATGTATGTGTCTCTGTGTCTATATATGTTTGTCTTCCTTTGGCTTTTTTTCCCCTTTTCATTTGTTCATTTCATCCTATTCAGGTTTATTCATATTTTACCTTATTTTATTTTATTATTATTTTTCTTTTCTTCATCATCTTTTAAAAGATATTTGTTTGTTTTCTAATGAAAAAGAGCAAGAGATGGTATGGATTTGGTAGATGGTAGGGAGATGGTAAGGTAGGGAGGACCTGGGAGGAGATGGGGAAGGGGAAACTGTAATCATTATATATCTATATCTATATCTATATATTTTTTTCAATAAAAAAGAAAAGTAATATATTAAATTATGTATATTATCCAAGACTAAGCAACCTTTCATTTTCTTCTTCCATTTGACCTTTTTTCTTCCCTTTACCATGGGATTAGAAAAGGCAAAGCCTCAGCCATATGGTTATTGAGAAACAGCTTTAAAAAATTCACAAACTACAATGGGAATGAAGAACTATAACTCCTTCAATTAGAAAAATTAGAAAAGCCTATATCAGTCACATAGAGACTACAGAGTTTATATATCTGTGAATTCAATGCAATAAGATAAAGTATTAATAACATTTAACCATCTCTAGCATCTAACAGGTAGGGATTCATCAGATGTGTTGAAAGAAAATAAGAGAGAAGGAACATAGAAGGTTTGTGTCTTGTCTGAGTCAAGTTGTGGTCTTCATGGAGATAGTTAGTCTAAAGTTTGGGTTTTCTTATTTGAAGACTATAGTCCATGCTGCCTTTTCTGCTCATCCTTATAGCTTATGAAGACGCCATGAGGAGTGTCACCTAATCTCCCTATGTCCTAGCCCGTTCTCAAACAAATAAACACATTCCAGACCCTGTTGTTTTTATCTAAACTTATATCTTACAATTTTACCAGGAAAGACACAGGAGTGAGAGGCTGGTATGAAAACCTGCTAGCTCAGAGAGATTGAGGAGCAACAAGCTGACCTTCCTCTGTCCACATCTCAGAAAGAGAGCATCCTGCTGCCACACCAACCCAAAACAAGACTGCCAAACTCAAAGTGCCTCCCTACTCCTTCCTGTGTCTCTCTGGATTCCCTCTGACTCTCTAGGACTACTTTCTGTCAACAAGTTGCTGGCTCGACTTCTGACCCAAGGTTGACTTTATTCAATTAATGCAGTCTCAGGATTCACAGTGTGCAACAAGACCCTTAAAACAAAATGATGTTTTAATAAACAGAATCCAGAGCTCTCTTACCCCACCCATTCTTTCTTCAGAAGTGAGTTTCTGTCATTGGGAAATGATTGAAAGGCATTCTTAGAGCAGCACAGTCTCTTTTCCTCATTGATTTCTTACTCCCTCAGCTGCTCAGCAGCCTCACTCTGTAGTCTGTTGTCTTTCTCTTCACAAAAATCTGTTTCCATTAAGATCACTAAGGACTTTAAGTTCTCAACCAACAGAAGCTTCAGCCACTCTTTTGTAGCATAATACAGTTAAAGAATCTTCACTTAAAACACTCTTTTCTTTTGTAAACATTACTTTCAAACTTCAGGTTCTTCCCTTGGCCTCTTTTCCTCATTATGTACACTGAGGAGAGGGTATCCATTGCTCTGCCTTCACGTTCTTCATGGGCCTTTTACAGTAGTTTGTGTTCCAATGAGGTAAGCTGTGCACAAAGGCCCAGTTGGAAATGACTTTTGATGTCTAAGGCAAAAGAAACTTGTGGCTCATTTCCTACTTGGTTGGGTTGGCTCTTTCTCAGTCTATTTACATAGGCTACTCATATGCTGTATCTCCAGACACCAAGCCAGAAACGTCTCTGAAACTATGTAATTAGGTTAGGGTTAGGGTGTATACAGCAGAGGCATAGCTGCTTCCCTTTCTCTCCTTCTTTGGGATAGCTGTTCATATGAAGAAGCAAGCCAGATCACATCAAAACTGTTAACTACAGCATTTTCCAAGCTTAATGAGAATCCCTACACAAGATTGGGGCTTTGCCTATTCTTTGTCCAGTTCCTATGCCACTTGTTGGGAGGATGCATATATAATATATATACTATTATACTATTATTTTCTTTCAGATAATTTTGAATTTTCTAATACACAACTAGGTAAACACTGTCATTCAAAATTCCTTAAATGTTTTAATTGGTTGTTTCTTCTGTGTCATTATGATATTTACTATGTAGGAGAGAAATATGAACAAAGGAATGATATCTATGGAAGAAGGTTGAAGGATCACATGATATGATTATCAGTATGTCTGTCTGTGAGATTCTAGAATTAATGACAAAGATCACTGAAAGTTTAGAAATATCATTTTCTAAAATTAAAATTGAGTATGGTTATAGTCACTTTTTTGCCACAAGCATGGTTGGTGGTATAAAAAAAATAAAACAAATCTGCTTTAACTGGCTGTGCAGCATTTTAATAAATGTGTTGACCCATGCCATAAATCTAAGCAGTTGAAATAAAATTTTTGGATTAAGCCTTTTCTCCTCATGATTCAAGTTCATCTTTTACTAATAGTTACCTTTTACACATTTACGGACCAGCCTGTTCGAGTGAGAGAAGAGGGTACAAACACAACCTTTCTATTTTGTAAATCTGAATTTTGATTTGTATGAAATTCAGATCAGTCATAGGCAGTTCAAACAGTGAAGGCATCCACCCAGAGGTAAGGTCTTGAGTGAAAATGAGAAACAGCTGGGGGTATCTTGCTAAATGATTTTGCTGATAATATCCATCGAAATAAGAAAGGCATATGACAAAAAAAAATGGTGTTTGATATACGCAATGGTTCTAAAAAAAATGTTTAAAGTAGAATCCTTTCATGTCAAATGAGGGAAGTGAAAAGTGTTAGGAAGGCAATTATCACCTGTTATCGGAATATCAATTGATGGCATGGGAAAGCAAACGGATTTATAAAGTATAAATGTGAACTATAGCTTCAGCAAGGAGTGAAAATGGCTTGTTAACTCATCCATTCAGTTGTTTATTTACTCATTCAAAAATCAGGCACTGAGAATGTAATACAGCACAGGCACTGGTGTTTTAATGACAAGCCATGAGAAACTGGTGTGACACAAAATAAGCAATTAAACACAGAGATAAGAAAGATCCTCAGATTATGGTTGGTGGTATGTGAGAAATAAGCATTTAGATAGACAAAACAGGTATTCAAATTTGGAGAATCTATCCAAGATAAGATGGCTGAAAGAAATTACTGTGAGAGAAGGATATTGATCAGATACCAGAAGAATTAATTGCTGTGGGAAATTCCTGAAGAATAAGGAATTAAAAATATTCTTGGTATAATACAAAGGAATACCCAAACATAGGCAAAGTGATACTTCTTACATCTCAGCAAGACAAAACTTTACTCTTGATCAGGAGAGTGCACTGCATACAGCAAGAATATTGGGGGGGGTGCAGGAGGGGCATTAGGTTTTCATTGTAATGCAGATAGTGACAGTGTCTTCTTCCACTCAGCTGAGGTTTAATCCCATGGATTTTCAAAACTAACTTTAAGGACAAAGCAAATGAAAGAAAAGGGGAAGGGCTGGGCCAATTAAGTCATTTAAATTAAGAAAATGCAATAAAACCTTTGTGTTTTTTTATTTTCGCCTTGTTTTTTAAGGCTTACAATTTTTTTGTGGGGGAAGGAGTGTTTAAACATTTGCATACAGTTTTACTACATAAGAGAGATAAAGACTTGAACTCCTTATTATGAAAGAGAGTTTTAGTGTTTGACAGAAAAGAATAACATTAATGTTTTTTTTTTTCAAAGGCAACTGTTTTGGAAGAGCAATTAACCCTAAAAAAATCTCTAAAGTACAGAAACACACGTCTGTAATCCTGTCACCAGGGATGCTGAGGCAGGAGGCTTGCAAGTTTGAGTTAAGGTGGGCCCTATAACAAAACCACATTTCAAAGACAATAATGAATAATAATAAGAAGAAAAAAAGAAAATATGAATACAAATAATAATGAAAGTACCACTGAAAAATAGCCTAGGAGAACAACAAGTGGAAGCCCAGACAGAAACTACAGCCTTTGGCATCGTAAGGACCAGGACAGGAAGGTTCAGATTTATTCTAACATGTCAGAAGTGACTGAGAAAGGTAATCACCCAAATCATTACTAAAGACCTCTTTTGTGGAGAACTTAGTAAGAAGAGCATAAGAAATATTCACATTATATCACTATTTTAGAAAAACTAGCTGAAGAAGATTAAGTCTGGACAGGAAAGTAGTGAAGAACTCAATGTCCCTTTCAAAGAATGCCATTGTCGGGCTGGAGAGATGGCTCAGAGGTTAAGAGCACTGTCTCTTCTTCCAGAGGTCCTGAGTTCAATTCCCAGCAACCACATGGTGGCTTACAACCATCTTTAGTGAGATCTGGTGCCCTCTTCTGGCATGCAGGCAGAATACTGTATACATAATAAATGAATCTTAGCCGGGCGTTGGTGGCGCACGCCTTTAATCCCAGCACTCGGGAGGCAGAGGCAGGCGGATCTCTGTGAGTTTGAGGCCAGCCTGGGCTACCAAGTGAGCTCCAGGAAAGGCGCAAAACTACACAGAGAAACCCTGTCTCGAAAAACCAAAAAAAAAAAAAAAAAAAAATAAAAATAAAAAAAAAAAAAAAAATTTTTAAAAAAAAAAAAAAAAAAAAAGAATGCCATTGCCTGAGCAGATAGGCACTGGGAGGTAACTCACAAAAATTGTTTTGAGGATAAGAGAAAAAAATTAAAGCAGAATTTGGAATGACACTTGGTCTGAGCATGTGATGATGTCATGGTCAAAAGGAAAATAGCTTGAGGGTAGAAGCATATGTCAGATGGTTTAGTGATAGAATATTGTTGTACCTTTTGTTTTGGGGGTTTAAAGTTTTTATTGCATCTTTGCAACATCACAGCTAAGCTATAAGGATCACCAGTATCTTATGGTTTCTATCCAGCTCTTGGATCTTACCAAACAACATGTGGAATGGCTCCCTTTTTAGAAACAAAAATATCACTAACATTTTTCTAATATTACTGTCTTGAAATTCAGTGATTTGATGAATCAAATCAGCTAAATTTGATAAAAGTTCACAATCATTTCCTTGGAGAATTAAGAAAGTTTCTTTTTTGTTTGTTGTTGTTTTTTTTTTTTTCTGAGCTTACAATGCTAAAAAAGCAATGGTCATGTCAACCTATGCATATATTTTCACTAAGGAAGTTTGACTTTCTGAAAGAGAACTATCTCCTAAATAATGTTTTTGATAAGAAAGTAAGCATATGCAGATATTGTTTCTTAATAAGGTCATAAGACTAGGCCTTTGATCCTGTTCTGTACATGGCTAAAGACAATATAGACAATAGCCAGCATTTCTAGAGGCTCACACCATTCACCAACTCTGAGCCTCTATTTCTTCCTAAGGTGACATAGCTCTCCATTGATGTTGATGCCTCAGAAGCTCTTCACAGTCAGTATGTCACTTCAGAGTAGTGACAGCATTTCCTGGAATGCTGATGGTTTCACTGCTGAGAATGTGCTTTATTTTCCCAACAGATGTGGTCCACAGTTTAGATGATCTGTTTTTCTATATGTTATAGTTATCCAGCTCTAACCAAGATGGCAAGAAAGCTAAGTATATGTAGATGGAGCCAAGAAGAGATCTAAAAGAAGATGCATTTAGGAGCTGTGAGCACAAGGGTAAATATTTCTGCCATGGATAAAATGGAACCTATATACTGGGAAATCCAGAAGGAAATAACATATGGGCAAAAACCTGAAAAGACTTAGAAGATTTAAAATCCAAACCTTGGAAAAATTTTTACCTAAAAATATAATAATAGAGGGACCTACACTAAAACTGGATTTTGTTTTCTGCCTGATATATTCTGTGTGTTTATAAGCCTTGTACATGAGGCTTCACACTGCCCAAAGAAGCAGTTGGAATTTCATCATTTTTATTTGTTGTTTTCAAGGAATGGATTCTCATGTTAATGATTTTGGTGATTTTTATAAAGGCTTCATTCGGTGATTAGCAAATTTTAAAATGGCAAAGATCTGGCTAAAGATCTGGGAAAAGTGATTGCTCTGTATGACAAGAACCTTCTCAGAAACTCAGAAGTTCAGGGGAATGGAACAGGAACTTGTGGGGGGAAAGAAAGTAGTGTACTTACAAAATTATATGCTGAAGAGGAAATAATTGCTCTTGCAAATCACATAGGTTATTTATGTATACAATAGTCTTATTCCTTAAAAATAGATGTTTCAAAACTAGAAACTGAATGCTATTTTACTGTGTGGTATAGATAATACAAAATGCAAATGCTGTTGTATTTGTTTGGAATAGTTTAGATCAGTAGCTTTATTTGAGTCTTAATGTTTAATGCCATTTGTCAAATTGTTTGGTGACAGTAATATTGAACACAGAGTTACAGTTTTCTTTTTCTACGCATTGAGGAGATTCTCTGTTTTATTAAACACAGAAGAAAATAGTTTTAATGATTTCATAAGACACTATTGCTGCAAGATTTTAGTCATTATTTATTTGTATCCCCTTGTTGAATATTTAGAATATTTTAATTTTACAGTTATGTTTTGTTGTTAATCTTCCCCTAAGATATTTCCTACAATTCCATACTGCTTTTCTTTCCCTTTCCCTGTTTCCCCTTCTTTGAAGAGATATTTTCTTACTACTGACTCTCTTCTCATACCTGTAATATCTGTTTTTCTTATTCGAGAATGAGGAGGCTGAGGAGGAAGAAGATGACGAGGAGGAGAGGGGGAGAAAGAAGAGGTGATTGAGGGAAAAATGAATATGGAATTTAAGAAGCAACCAAACAAGAATGTCTCCAGCTGTTATTATCTTGTCTACCCCTGTTTGTATCTTCCTGCATACTCTGATGGAATGGTCAACAATTTCCTGACATATTTTCTACCTGTAATAATTAATTAATTAATATATTGCTCCAGATTTTTTTCTTTCTCTGTTGTCTTCATCTATTTTCTGTAATTATTATGAAACATCTGGGGCAAGATACTTTTTAAAGAGTATGAGTTTATTTAGCTCACAGTTTTGAAGGTTGAAAAGCTCTAGAACACAGCACCAGCTTCTTAATGCTCATTGCCTGGTAAGGGGTTTCCTACTGCATCATGACTGGTGGAGAGCATCACATGGTAATTCTCGTCAGCCATGCCTGCTCTGGTCTGTCTTTCTCTTTGATGAAACCACCTGTGCCAACAAGTGGCACTCTCATTTTCAAGTAATACTTAATTTAATTGAACAACCTGTAAACAACACTAACATATAAATTGGTAGACCATATGTCTAGTAAATAAATTATGGTGAGACAAACTTAACCCATACCATTTGGATATTATCACCAATGATTTCTTCTTTTTCACTAAATTATTCTAATATCGTATAAAAATGTTACTTTCTCCTATCATGAAACACTTGGAGAAATCCTTAACATTTCATCCTGTGGCTACCTCTTTTGCCCCCTCTGGATGAAAACTTGCAGTGTTCTTGCTCTATGGATTAGCTTCAGTTTCTTTCCATTCTCCTTTGAACTCATTCCAATCAAGATGCCACTCCATATGCCACCAAAATGTCCTCAAGTTTATCAGTGATCTGCACATTGTTCCAAGTAAATAAATTCTCATTTTCCATTTCTTTGTCCAAAAATGAAATAACTTTCTGTAAACAGCCTTCAGTATTATCCAGCAGATCGAGCACAGTAGCACTGAGGAAGTGGAAGCAGGAAGGTCAAAAGTTCAAGGTTATTCTAAGCTACACAATGACTTTGAGTTATGTCTAGGTTACACATGAGGTCCTATCCCCAAAATAAAAATAGTGTTACCCAACAGAACCACATATTCATGATGAAATGTTCATGTGTATCATTTCTGACCTATGTTTATTTCATATTTTCTTCTATGCTCACAAACTGGTACTTCATTTTTCTTCAAGGCAAGAGAACTTAGGGGTCCAGTTAAACCCTCATCCCTCTGCTGGAACTTCCCATTAGGCCACCATGCTGTTGAGCTTGCTCATTTTAACTAATAATGGTCCAGAGTTCCCAGTCAAGTACAAGGAGAGCTCAGAAAGGATGAATGTTTAGCAATGCTAAAGTCATGACTTTGCCTGTCTGATTTTTAACTGATTTTCTCTCCATTTCACAATACTTCCTTTCAGGCAC